>MKYO02030669.1:3383-82842 GCA_002013955.2 Citrus medica | reverse complement strand
CACAATATGTACAAAGGAAAATGAACTTACATTCGTCCTCTCATTGAGTTAACCTCAAGCTCCAATTGAAATTCATATATGCCACGTTCTATTGCTCTAAGTTGTCTTTCTTGATCCTCAACATAGGCCACTTATTCGCAAAAGTCTTTTAAGATGTGTAAACAGAATATTCCTTATTGAGGTACTCCTGTCTCTTATACACATCTTCAAACGGTAAAACAACAGTGAAAAGTTAAAATACTCATTAAAAATTCAATCAAGCTTTTATGGGTCATTCAAATTTATTTCGGTGCTTGGATCACGTGGTTGGTATTCCAGATAGGGCTTTATTCCTGTCTCTTATACACATCTTCAAACGGTAAAACAACAGTGAAAAGTTAAAATACTCATTAAAAATTCAATCAAGCTTTTATGGGTCATTCAAATTTATTTCGGTGCTTGGATCACGTGGTTGGTATTCCAGATAGGGCTTTATTCCTGTCTCTTATACACATCTTCAAACGGTAAAACAACAGTGAAAAGTTAAAATACTCATTAAAAATTCAATCAAGCTTTTATGGGTCATTCAAATTTATTTCGGTGCTTGGATCACGTGGTTGGTATTCCAGATAGGGCTTTATTCCTGTCTCTTATACACATCTTCAAACGGTAAAACAACAGTGAAAAGTTAAAATACTCATTAAAAATTCAATCAAGCTTTTATGGGTCATTCAAATTTATTTCGGTGCTTGGATCACGTGGTTGGTATTCCAGATAGGGCTTTATTCCTGTCTCTTATACACATCTTCAAACGGTAAAACAACAGTGAAAAGTTAAAATACTCATTAAAAATTCAATCAAGCTTTTATGGGTCATTCAAATTTATTTCGGTGCTTGGATCACGTGGTTGGTATTCCAGATAGGGCTTTATTCCTGTCTCTTATACACATCTTCAAACGGTAAAACAACAGTGAAAAGTTAAAATACTCATTAAAAATTCAATCAAGCTTTTATGGGTCATTCAAATTTATTTCGGTGCTTGGATCACGTGGTTGGTATTCCAGATAGGGCTTTATTCCTGTCTCTTATACACATCTTCAAACGGTAAAACAACAGTGAAAAGTTAAAATACTCATTAAAAATTCAATCAAGCTTTTATGGGTCATTCAAATTTATTTCGGTGCTTGGATCACGTGGTTGGTATTCCAGATAGGGCTTTATTCCTGTCTCTTATACACATCTTCAAACGGTAAAACAACAGTGAAAAGTTAAAATACTCATTAAAAATTCAATCAAGCTTTTATGGGTCATTCAAATTTATTTCGGTGCTTGGATCACGTGGTTGGTATTCCAGATAGGGCTTTATTCCTGTCTCTTATACACATCTTCAAACGGTAAAACAACAGTGAAAAGTTAAAATACTCATTAAAAATTCAATCAAGCTTTTATGGGTCATTCAAATTTATTTCGGTGCTTGGATCACGTGGTTGGTATTCCAGATAGGGCTTTATTCTTTGACCATTAACTTTAAATGTGACACTGTTTTTTGGATTCTCAATTTCTACAGCCCCATGTGGATATACATTTTTTACAATAAATGGGCCACTCCACTTTGACTTTAACTTTCCTGGAAACAAATGAAGACGAGAATTATAAAGCAACACTCTTTGACCAATTTCAAATGTTTTTCGAAAAATTCTTTTATCATGAAAAATTTTTGTTCTTGCCTTAATAATTCTTGAATTTTCATATGCATCATTTCTTAATTCCTCAAGTTCATTCAATTGTAATTTCCGCACATTACCAACATCATCCAAATTTGAATTAAAAGCTTTAATAGCCCAAAATGATTTATGTTCAAGTTCAACAGGTAAGTGACAAGGTTTACCATAAACTAGCCGATAGGGTGACATTCCTAATGACGTTTTAAATGCAGTACGGTATGCCCAAAGTGCATCAGTCAATCGAAGAGACCAATCTTTGCGATTTGGGTTAACTGTTTTTTCTAAAATTTGTTTTATCTCCCTATTTGCTAATTCAACTTGACCATTTGTTTGAGGATGATAAGGGGTAGCAACTTTATGTGTAATTCCATATTTTTTCATTAAAGACTCAAATGACTTATTACAAAAATGCCTACCTCCATCACTAATAATGGCTCGAGGGATTCCAAATCGACTTAGAATGTTTTCTCTTAAAAATTTAATGACAGTTTTACTATCATTATTTCGACAAGACATTGCTTCAATCCATTTTGAGACATAATCAACTGCCACTAATATGTACACAAATCCAAAAGATGGTGGAAATGGACCCATGAAATCAATTCCCCAACAGTCAAATATTTCAATTTCAAGTATGGGATTTAAGGGCATCATGTTTCTTTTAGTAATTGATCCCAATTTTTGACAGTTTTCACAAGTTTTGCAAAATTCATATGTGTCTTTAAATATGGTAGGCCAATAAAATCCACTTTGTAAAATTTTAGCCGTAGTTTTTCTTGAAGAAAAGTGTCCACCGCATGCTTCAGAATGACAAAAATTAATGACACTACTTACCTCATTATCAGGAATGCATCGTCGAAAAATCTGATCAGAGCAATATTTGAATAAGTAAGGATCATCCCAATAAAATTTCTTTACTTCAACCAAAAATTTCTTCTTCTCCTGAGTATTCCATTGCGAAGGCATTTTACCTGTAACAAGGAAATTAACAATGTTAGCATACCATGGTATTGAAGTAACAGATAATAAAAATTCATCAGGAAAGGAATCATTGATGGGTGTTATATCAGTGCAGATTTCAGATGTGAGTCTTGATAAATGATCAGCAACGACATTTTCGGCACCCTTTTTATCTTTGATGGTGAGGTCAAATTCTTGAAGTAACAAAATCCAGCGAATTAGTCTTGGTTTGGCATCCTGTTTAGTCATCAAATATCTCACAGCAGGGTGATCAGTAAAAACAACAGTTTTAGAACCAAGCAAATATGAGCGAAATTTGTTTAATGCATACACCACAGCAAGTAATTCTTTTTCAGTTGTCGAATAATTCATTTGAGTATTATCCAAAGTCTTACTCGCATAGTGAATCACAAACGACTTACGATCCCTTTTTTGTCCTAAAACAGCACCAATAGCAAAGTCACTTGCATCACACATTAATTCAAAAGGTAAAGACCAATCTGGAGATTGCATAATAGGTGCAGATGTCAAAAGGCAAATTATTTTCTCAAAAGATTTTTGGCAATCATCAGTCCATTCAAACGGTGCATCTTTTAATAAGAGGTTACAAAGTGGTTTAGATATGACACTAAAGTTTTTTATAAACCTCCTATAAAATCCTGCATGCCCTAAAAAGGATCGCACATCTCTAACTGTTTTTGGTTGTGGCAATTTAGATATGACTTCAATTTTTGCTTTGTCAACTTCAATTTCTTTAACGGATATAACATGACCCAAAACAATTCCAGAAGTAACCATGTAATGGCATTTTTCCCAATTTAAAACGAGTTCTTTTTCAACACATCTTTTTAAAACGTTTTCCAAATTATCAAGGCAATCATCAAAAGAATTCCCAAACACTGTCAAATCATCCATAAAGACCTCTAAACAATGTTCAATCATATCAGTGAAAATACTTAACATGCATCTTTGAAATGTTGCAGGAGCATTACAAAGTCCAAATGGCATTCTTTTAAATGCAAATGTTCCAAAGGGACATGTAAATGTGGTTTTTTCTTGGTCGTCAAGTGCTATAGGAATTTGATAATAACCTGAATACCTATCCAAAAAGCAGTAGTAAGGATGTCCAGCTACTCTTTCTAAGATTTGGTCAAGAAATGGTAAAAGAAAATGATATTTTCTAGTGGCTTCATTTAATTTTCTATAATCAATGCACATGCGCCAACTAGATGTAATTCGTGTTGGAATTAAGTCACCTTTTTCATTTTTAACAACAGTGATTCTAGATTTTTTAGGCACTACTTGTGAGGACTTGCCCACTTACTATCAGAGATAGGGTAGATTATTCCCGCATCAAGTAACTTAAGAACTTCTGTTTTTACTACTTCTTTCATGTGTGGGTTTAATCTTCTTTGAGGTTGTTGACATGTTTTAGCATTTTCTTCCAAATTGATTCTATGTGTGCAAATTAAAGGATTAATACCTTTAATGTCATTTAAAGTCCATCCAATTGCATTTTTATACTTTTTAAGAACAAATAGTAACTTACCTTCTTGGTCGCTTGATAAGGTCGAAGAAATCACAACAGGATAAGTTTGTTCTTCTCCAAGATAAGCATACTTCAATCCTTCAGGCAAAGGTTTCAATTCCAATTTAGGTGCTTCTTGTTGTTCAGTCTTTTCAATAATTCCAAGCTCCTCAAATTTTGATTTCCCATCATCAGTTTGCAAAGTCTGACAAGAATCAAACAATAAATTTATATTAGAAGTATCATGGTCAAGTTGTTTATTTGATTCAATTGAATTAACCAAGCAAATATCACTAAGTTCAGAAAAACTCCCTTTTTGAATATTCTCCTCTATACAAGATTCAAGCAATTCCTTTTGTTCATCAATCTCATCTTCATTCTCATTTTCCTCATTAGGTTGCCTACACATATTGAAAACATTCAATTCTAGAGTCATATTTCCAAATGACAAATTCATTAAACCATTCCTACAATTAATCAAAGCATTAGCAGTTGCTAAAAATGGTCGACCCAAAATTACAGGAATTGGTTTATAATTATTCACAACAGGTTCAGTTTCTAAAACAATAAAATCCACAGGGTATATGAATTTATCAACTTGTACTAAAACATCTTCCACTATTCCTTTCGGTATTTTAACTGATCTATCGGCAAGCAAAAGTGTAGTTGAAGTTGATTTTAACTCACCAAGATTAAGTTGAAGAAAAACTGAATGTGGAAGCAAATTAACACTAGCACCAAGGTCTAACAAAGCGTGCTCAATTTTGTGATCTCCAATAATACAAGAAATAGTAGGACAACCAGGATCTTTATATTTTAACTTATTATTAGTAGACAGAATGGTACTTACCTGTTCAGCCATGAATGCACTCTTTTTTACCTTCAATTTCCTCTTAACAGTGCATAAGTCCTTTAAAAATTTGGCATATGAAGGTACCTGCTTGATTGCATCTAACAGAGGAATGTTAACTTTCACTTGCTTAAAGATTTCATAAATTTCAGAAGAGTGGTTTGATTTCCTTGGTTTATTCAATGCATGCGGAAATGGTGGTTCAGATGGAACAGTAGCTATTTCTTCACTAGGTGTAAGTTTATCTAGTTCTTCCTTACCCTTTGAATTATCATTTTCACAAGGTTCAGGAATAGGCCGATCAATAACCTTACCACTACGAAGAGTTATAACTGACTTAACATGGTCAATGGGTGCATTTTGAATCTTAGGATTTGGTTGTGGTTGAGCTGGAAATTTTCCTTTTTCTTGAATTGTGAGTGCAGAAGAAATTTTAGCAAGAGTATCTTTCAAATCAGAAAAAGTTTGTGCATTTTGATTGTTAATAGTATCTTGCTTCCTAATGAATGAATGCATTGTATCTTCCAAATTTTTCCATGGTGGTGGAACATATGGTACATAAGGATGAGTATTTTGAAAATTTTGTGGAGGTGGTGCTTGTGAAGATTGTGCATTATTATTATTCCTCCAACTGAAATTTGGATGATTTCTCCAACCAGGATTATAAGTCTGTGAATATGGGTTTGGTTTATTAAAAGTGTTGATAACATTAGCTTGATCATGCAAACATTCTTTGAGTGCAGGCAGAGTGGGACAATCTTGAGTGAAATGATCATTAGAACTACAAACATCACATGCAATTTCTTGAACAGATTTTACTTGATCACTTTTTTTATTTTCCAAAGCTTCAACCTTCCTAACTAGGGATGCAAATTTTGCTTGTAAATCATGATCTTCCCTAAGGTTGTAGATTCCTCCACTAGATGGAGATGGTTGTGGTTTATTAGTCAATTCAAAAGTTCCAACAGTATCCCAATGTTGTGCATTTTCAGCTAATTGGTCAAGGTAATCTAGTGCATCTTCAGGATTTTTATCTTTAAATTCACCATTACACATCATTTCTACAACTTGTCTAGTTTGTGGTATTAAGCCCTCGTAGAAATAAGTGACCAATCGCCAAGTTTCAAAACCATGGTGTGGACATATGTTAAGCAATTCTTTAAACCTATCCCAACACTGGTATAATGTTTCTCCATTTTTTTGAGTAAAAGAAGTGATTTGCCTTTTAAAAGAATTTGTTCTATGAGGTGGAAAGAATTTTTTCAAAAACTGTTCTTGCATGTTATTCCAAGTTCTTATTGATCCAGATCTAAGGTTTTGTAGCCAAGTTTTAGCTTTATCTTTTAATGAAAAAGGAAAAAGCTTTAATCTAATTATGTTCATGCTACAATTTTGGTCCGTGTATGTATTACAAACTTCCTCAAAATCTCTTAGATGCAAGTACGGATTCTCAGATTCTAAACCATGAAATGTTGGTAAAAGTTGGATAATACCTGGTTTAAAGTTAAATCGAGATGCTTCTGGAGGAAATACTATACACGACGGTGCTCCAGTTCTGGTTGGATTCATGTAGTCTCTCAAAGTTCTCGGTTGATCATGTTGAGATTGGTTGTCTCCTTGATCAATTGGAGGATTAAGTTGCCCTAAATTGTTTTCGTCTTGGATCTCGTCCATGATTGGTGGTGGTGATTGAGATCTACGAATTAACCTGCCACTTGAAGATCGAGACCAACGTCTCATACAATAATTATATCACAAAGATAACAAACAAATTAGTAACACAAAAACTAAATGAAAATTACAAAATGAAAAAAAAAAAAAAATAAATATGTAAATAATATAAGTGTACAAAAGAAAAATTAATAACTTAAAATTAAATAACAATTTTGGTGGTTGAACCCACCAATTAACAATAAAATTAAATATAAAATAAAGGCGAAAGAAAGAAAAAGAAAAAAAATGGTGGTTGAACCCACCAATAAAGTAAAAATAAATAAATAAATACAAAATAAAAAAATGATGGTTGAACCCACCAATAAAAAAAATAAAGCAAAAAAAAATTAAATAAATGCAGAAAATTAAATAACTGAAAAAAAAAAGGGAGTTAGCAGTTAGTAAGTTAAAAGTTAGTAATTAGAGTTAGTAGTTAAAGTTAGTTTGGTCCAAATTAAGTCCAAAATAAGTCCAAATATATCCAAAGTATGTCCAAGATGTAAGTCCAAGTCTTAATTATTTTGAGGAATTTCGTCTAGAGATTCTTATTGAAATTATTTATAATTTTATGGCCACACCGTAATATTTAGAAGTTTAGAATTGAGCCATGTGGGATGCAAATGAAGATTTAGAAATATTTTAGGGTCTGAGCGTAATTATGAGAATAATGAGTAAGAAACGAGAATTGTTGGGGTGAAATTAGAATTATGAAAGATGTGGGGGTAGAAGAGAATTTAAGAAAAGGAAAAGGGGGCAAACGAAAATTTACAAAAAAAAGTAAAAAAAAAAAAAAGGAAAAAATAAAACAAAATAAATACCTCTCCCCGGCAACGGCGCCAAAAACTTGACACGACTTAAAAGTGTTTGATTTACTCTCAAGTATAAGAGTGCCTAGTTATAATATATCTCGGTGAGTCCGAGGTCGATCCACAGAGAAAAGATTTAATTTGTTTATTTTATTTTATCTAAAAATTAAAAATAAAACTTGAATATAAACCCCTTAATTTAAATGAAACTATGGAATTGAACTAGTTAGGGTTATGGATCCACTCTTAGAAGTAAATAAAACTTAATAAATTCTTTTAGCCAATTGTTAGATTTATTACCCAAAAGATTAATTATATAAATTATTATTATTTTCCCTTTAATTTTATGATGGATTAAGTATTCATTGTGCCAAAATTTAATTTGTCTACAATAAGTCAAAATACCATTTTACCATACCTTATATTTAGATAAAAAGAATTTATTGTGCCAAACTCCCTTGTTTGTCTACAATAAATCAAAATCTCATAATATAAAATATGTATAAAATTAAATAGAAAATAATTTAATTTATAAAATTAAAAATAGAATTTCATTAAATCATATTTATTTCCTAAGAGTTTCACCTTCCCCTAACTATTAATATTTAGCTAAACATTTTTTTTATAAAGGAAATTACTAAAATTGAAAAACACATAATTAAAAATGGAATTTGAAAATTGAAATAAAACTAATTTTATTGATTGAAAATAAATTACAAGGAGAGATGAGAAGAAGAATTTGGGGGAAAAGAAGAGAAGAGAAGGTGTGGAGAGGTGTGTTCACCCCCCCCTCTATTTATACTAATACATGGTAAATCCACACCACACAAATAAAAAATTTAATTACATCTTAACCTTACATTTGTCCCACTAATAATCCCACTAATAAAACATAAACCTAACTTATCCACTCAAGCACATCCAACACATTCCACTAACAATTACCATACCTAATATGATAAAAACTTATAATTTTACAATTACCACATTTACCGTGGTAAAAACGTAAAAAAAAATACAACAAAAGTCTTGCATCCTCCTCGACAATGACATAATTTCTCGAACTTTCGGAATCCAAATTTGACATCCATACATTTGTTCGGAGCCTCAAATTGCATGAAATTATTATTTTTACCTAATAAACACACAAAAATACACAAAATCAATTATTTAGAAAAATAATTAGAAATTCACAATATGTTACACAATTACAAATATAAATTACATTAATAAAACAAAATAACATTTTTATCCCTTAATAAACATACAATTTTTAACACTAATCACAATCCCTCAATTACCATGATAATTATCCTTTCCTTTTAATAGGCGAGAAGCAGTCTCCAGGACATCATTATTGTTATTACTGCTAAGGAGCCTGCTGCAACAAAATCTGCTTTAGCAACAACCCAACAAACTCTAACAAAATCTCCTGCCAAAACTCCCAAGGTATCCAACAAGCAAAAAGGGGCACAAACCTCTAGAGGGGCCATGGTACCAGAACAACCAGAGCACAAGCGAACTAGACCAATTCAGGTCAAAACCAATGAACCTCCTGGAACTCTACCAATCAGTCCAACTCCGAGCAAGAAAAATAAGTCGTTAGTTGCCATACCACAAGGTTCACCTAAGGAACACCTGAGAAGTGCAACTAAAAAGAAGTGAACCTTTTACAGCAACTGCTACAACAAGACATCCAACACTAGGGGAGTATCTCCTGCCAGTTCGTTTTAATTTTCTTCAACATCTAAAAATTTTCTTTTATTTATTTGTTTTTGATTGATTAAATTGCATTTCTTGCTTGTTAATGCATGCGTGTTTGCTTTGGTTTTAATTTGTGTGCTTGTGAGGACACAACACCTCTCAGATTTGGGGCGGTTGTGTTATTATGTATTGTGTTTGTGAGTGCACATGTTTGTTTTGTGTGTTATGTGAAGCTCTGTTATCTACTATTTGTGTATGGATTTGAAAACCTAATGAAGATAAATGAAGTGTCATTCAGTAATTAGGAATGCCAAGTAGGGATAGTTATAGATAGAGGTTTAAATTTTATCTCAACACTTAGACTTTGGTTGAGTTTCATGAGTATATTATAGCAGAGCTAGGAAAATTAAAAAAAGGTAGAAAATATCTCAAGTTTGGGGAAATTTTTGTTGAACTGTGCCTATTATGAAATAAATTCTGCTCCAATAGCTCAGGTTGCTAAGTAACCAGGGCTGAGTATGCACCGCACGTGCAGACTTGAGTAAAAAGGCAAAAAGAGCTATGAGCATTGTTGTAGCATCTATTGTTAAAAAAAAATAGAGAGAGAATGTCCTCTGTCTAGGATATTGAGTAGTTAGGTCTGTTCATGAGCCTCATGTTCAATCTTGAGTTAAAGATGTCTATAGATAAGACTATGGTGTGAAAATTGCTGCAGCAACTCTGATTTGTACATTGAGTGAGTAATTGGGTGTCATCACCACAAGTGATAGACATTCACATGAAAAGTCAATGATACATTGAAGAGAAATTGACTTTAAAAAAAATTAGTTGTAGTATAGTTTAAGCATATTTATGACTTCTGATCCCCTTATGTGAATGAACTTATGTTCTACCTTTAAGCTATATGTATGTAATACTTGTGCAATACTGCAATATCTCTGAAATTTGATCAAAATGGCACACACACACACTTTGGACAGAATGAGGCCTAAGTCTAGAATTGAACTGCTATGGCCATTATGCGTGATTAAGAGTGTGATATTAGGGTTGAAGAATCCTTGCAAATTTTATTACAGAGCTAAGTTGTTTGTGCATGAGTATGTGATTGAAATGTTAGTGTTGTTGTCATTACTCGAGGACAAGTAATGGTTTAAGTTTGGAGGTGTGATAACTATTGAAATGAGAGTTATCATGGCATTTTTAGACTTAAATAATGATTACTTAGAGAGCAAATGACATGTTTTTATTGTATTTTAGTTAATTTTGCATAAACATCTATTTTAGTCTATCTTTAATCAATCTTGTTTAATTTAGAATAATCTGTGTACTTAAATCTCATGCATAATTATAAGTGACCGGAAGCTGAAATTTCAAGAAAGGAATATTGTTGCAATGGGCTTGCAAAAAATGGAAAAGAACTTGGCTACACAACAATTGAAACAAATTTAGAACATTGCAGTAGCTATAGTAGTTGTTGTAGCAGTCGTTGCTGTAGTAATCCTGGAACAACGAAAGAGAAGATTCCGCGCGAGATACTTAGAAGATTACGATCTGGAGTTTTCTAATCTGGAAGATACACGCCCTAGACTTTTCTTTACCCTAATTTTCATCTATTAAAGAAGCACAAAAAAAGGTCCGTCAATTAAGAACAAAAACCGAAAAGAAACAAAAGCAAAACGGAATTCTAAAGTAAGATTTAAGGCAACATCAAAGGAGAATTTATAAAAATCAATTGGGAACTCAGTCCTTCTTATTCTTCTCTTGTTATCTTGTTTACTTTTTTGTCATGAGGATATGTTTGATGGTTGAAACTTTGTTCTTTATTTTTCTTTCGCAAACCATGAACTAAACTTTGTTCTTTAATGGTTCATGACTGATTATATGTGTTACTGTATATTTGCTATAGCCCTTTGTTTTGATAATACTTATTTCTATTCATTATTTCAGCTGATCACCCGTTTAATGATACTAGCTAAGAGAGAGCCAAAAAAAGGCCTATCTTAGTAGAACATATCAGAGCAAATGAGCAATTTTAGATTGAGTTTCCTGAATTGAGTTTTCCTTGATTCCAAAAGGGCCATGCTTAATCTAAAATTAGTGTTGCAGTAAACATACAGATTCACCTTGTAGGGTAATTAGAACTTAAGCGTGTAATATTATATCTTATGTTGGCATAACAACTGATCACTGTTAGGTTGCATGTAGATATAAGATATCCAACATACGACAACTAATGATACATAAGGATTCTGCCCAGTGCTGTAGTAGATGTTGTAGCAATCGAGCCAAACATTAGAAAAATAGTCAAAACTATTAAGTGAGTTTAATCACTTAACTACTCAATTCGCATTGGTTTTATCCTTGTGTGTGACATGAGAATTTATTTATTTGCATTTTTATTTATTGCGTTTTATTTCAATTAATTTATTAGTTTTATTACCTGTTTTATTTTTAATTAAAGCCAAATTGCACTACTGAGATTGTTGTAGCAAATTTGATAACATCAATCCTTGTGGAGACGATTTTGAATACTCATAATTATATTACTTGTTGTGTACACTTGTACATTGACACCCATAGCATTTGAATTAATTACAACACAGGGTTTATTCGTCAGAGCATGAGTTCATGTGTTACACCAGGGTTATTGGTATCGAATAAAGATGGAAGTTTTTGTATGTGTATGGATAGCAGTAAGATTAATCATATTATAGTAAAATATTAGTTTCCTATTCTGATGTTTTAAGTTTTACTAGATCAGCTTGATGGTGCTCTAGTTTTTTTAAAGATAGACTTCCGAAGTGGGTATCATCAGATTTTGATTCGACCTGGAGATGAGTGGAAGATTGCGTTCAATACAAAGGAAGCATTGTATGAGTGGCTTGTGATGCCATTCAGATTGTCAAACACGTCGAGTACTTTTATGCGCTTAATGAACAAGATTCTTAAGCCTTTATCTTGCAAATTTGTTATGGTATGTTTTGATATTATTTTGGTGTAATTTGTTGATGTGGTGATGCATTTAGTGCATTTGAGCATGGTTATGGAGGTATTATGAAGGAATAAGCTTCATATTAATATGAAGAAGTTTAGCTTTTTACATAATAATATGGAGTTTTGGGTTTTATAGTTAGTATAGATGAGATTCTAGCAATTGAGTCGAAGATACAAGCCATTAGAGAATGGCCTATGCTTAAGGCAGTGGAATAAGTTAGTTATGAGTTTTCATGTGCCGACAATGTTATATAGGAGGTTCAATAAAAATTTTAGCACTATAACTACACCTATTATAGAATGATTTGTTTAAGGAAGTCTTGTCTATCGCTCTTACGTTAGCCTTGCCAAATTTCAACAAGTTGTTTGAGGTCGAATGTGATGCTTTTGGCAAGGGCATTAGGGTTGTTCTTTCCCAAGAAGGTCGATCAATTGAGTACATGAGTGAGAAATTAATGAAGTGTGGCAGAAGTGGTTTACTTACAACCAAGAGTTTTATACTATCCTTAGGAGGTTGAAGACGTGGAAGCTTTACATGATTTAGAAAGAGTTCGTGCTCTACAGCATCCATTAAGCACTGAAGTACTTTAACAATAAGCAAAACTTGAGCAAGATGCATGCGAGAGGGTGAGTTATAAAAAAAAGTTCACTTTTGTTTAGAAGTACAATTCTGGGCAGCAAAATAAAGTCGCTAACACGCTAAGTAGGCAAGCAACCTTATTAGTAACTCTAGTTAATGAAGTTACTGGTTTTGAGTGCTTAAAGAAGTTGTACACTGAGGAGGATGAATTTACCCATATTTGGGATCACTGCATCAATCATCAAAATATGGAGGATTTCCTAATTCAGGATGGATATTTATTTAAGGCCAACCAGTTATTTGTGCCTTGAAGTTCTTTAAGGGAATAGATTATCCGCGAGCTGCATGGAGGAGGATTGGGCGAACATCTTGAACAAGATGAGATCAAGGCACTTGTGGATGAGTTATTGTTGGCCGCAGTTGAGCAGAGATGTGCGGAAAATTGTGCACAGATGTCGAGTTTGCTAATAAGGCACTAGGCACCCGCAAAATACAGGTTTATACTTGCTATTACCTACTCCAGAAAATATTTGGTTGGATCTGTCCATGAATTTTGAACTAGGGTTGTCGCGCATAAGGCTAGGTCAAGGCTCTATATTGGTTTTGGTTTATAGGTTTTCAAAGATGGCGTACTTTATTACTTGTAAGAAGACTGAAGATGCTGGTTCAGTGGTGCATTTGTTCTTTTGAGAGGTAGTATGTTTACATGGTGTTCTAAAGGCTATCACTTCTAATAGGGATGTTAAGTTTATCAGTAAGCATTGACGTCATTTCTGGGATAAGTTTGGTGCATAGTTGCAGTTTAGTAATGCTTTCCAATCATAGACAGATGGGCAGATAAAAGTGGTCAATCGAACTTTGGATAACATGTGCTGTGTTTGTGGTGACAAGCAACGAAACTGGAAGCTACATTTCCGTAGGTTGAGTTTGCTTACAATAGCAAGGTCAATTGTTCTATTGGCAAGACCCTTTTTTAGATTGTTTACACTTGTCCCCCTCGCCGTGTATGTGACTTGGCTGTGATGCCAACAGTAGTTACGAATGAAGAAAGCAAGGTGGCAAATAATGTGGCAAAGGCTCTGAAGATTCATGCCACGAGCTCACTTGGAGGTTGCCAATACACAATACAAGGCTGAAGCGGACAAGCACTATCATAAGAAAGCATTTGTAGAAGGTTACTTGGTAATGGTATATATGCAGCGGAGTCGTTTTCTTAGCATTCACACTAAATTGGAGAAGCGCAAATATAGACCATTTTGAGTGGCATGGAAGATCAATGATAATGCTTATGTGCTTTAGTTACTAAAAAATTGGAGCATCTATCACAATTTCAATGTGGCTTATTTGTTTCAGTATCATCGAGATGAAGAGGAATTGTACGAGCCAAACTTGAGGATGAGTTTTTTTCCAAGTGCGGGGGACTGATGCAAGGTGTTGTGTATCACTAGCAGGGTATATTCCGGAGGCCATAACTTTGGCTACAATTGTTCGTTTTTAGCGTATAATATACCATATCGAAGCTTACAACGGGACGAACAAAACTCAAAACGCATAAACTATTCTACCCATAGTCAAGCTAGAAATTTTGCTTCTTTCCTGATCGTTTTTTAGTTTTAAGCTTATTTCCTATTTTTCCTGATTCTTCTAGGATTTTTTTCTTTTTTTTTCTAAACCTGGATTTAAGTGTTGTTTATTTTCCTTTTCTTATTTTGATTAGGAGAATTTAATTATCATATTATATTTTGGATATGCCTATTTTGGTAAATTTGTGAAATTTAGGTTTGTTGTAAAAGGGCTTTAAAATTGATTAGTATTAAAAATTGTTTGATTATCAAGCGATAAAAATATTATTTTGTACTTATATTATAATGTATATTTGTGTTTATACAATATAATAGGAATTATTAATTATGTTTTAACTATATCTAACTTTTTATATTTTTGTGTGTTTATTAGGTAAAATATTAATATTAAATAATTCGAGGCTCCAAACAGATAAACGGATGTCAAATTTGGATTCCGAACGTCTGAAAACCTTAAGAAGAGTGAAGATCGGCTTACAATTGAGCATGTGTAAAAAAAAGTTGACTTTTTCAGTTGACCGAGCACTGATTGGCACAATAAATTAAATAGAAATGAAATTATTTTCTATTTAATTTTAAACGTATTTTATATTTTGAAAATTTGATTTATTGTAGACAAATAAGAGAGTTTGGTACAATAAATTCTTAATATCTTGATGTAAGGTATGGTAAAATTGTATTTTGACTTATTGTAGATAAATTAAATTTTGGCACAATAAATACTTAATCCATAATAAAATTAAGGGGAAAATAATAATTATAATTTATATAATTAATCTTTTGGGCATTAAATCTTTAAAAAAAAGGCAAAAATAATTTATTAAATTTTATTAACTACTAAGAGTGGATCCATAACCCTAACTAATTTAATTTCATAGTTTCATTTAAATTAAGTTATTTATATTTAAGTTTTAGTTTCATTTTTAGATAGAATAAAATAAACAAATTAAATTTTTTCTCTGTGGATCGACCTCGGACTCACCGAGTTATAATATAACAAGACACTCTTATACTTAGGAGTTAGAAATTACTTTTAAGTTGTGTTAAAAACTCTAATTTTATTCATTTAAACTTATAATAAAATTTATCATTATTTGGAAACCTACTTTCTTCTATCAAGCAAACTCAATAACATTTCTGATTTGTCAATATATGATCATCTTTTTTATTATTGGCTCCATTCTTAATTTTATTTATGTGCCTTTTTTGTTGTTGTTGTGTTTCATACTACTTGTAATGGTACAAGTTTTTCTTATATAATGAAATTGAATGAAGGTGCCCAATTCATCAACATAAATTCAATAATAGTGCTTTAACATCGGTGAATGAGTAGACTTATTCACTAGTAGAAAAATGGTCTTCTCTGATAGTATCTTGGTATCAATAATATATGATGTGCCTTTATTTTATATATTATTTTATTGCTTCCAAACTTAAGTTTATGTAAAATTATATTTTATTCTATCAATTTTTATATTTTATTATTTTACGTATATTATGGAATTAAAGAAGAACTAAATGAAAATATTCAGGAAGAAATCTGTCTGAAAGGATTAGAGAGGGAAAGAAATAAAGAAATTTAATTGAAACAAAGTAAGGAAGATTTAATTAATAAATAATAAGAAGATGAGAAAAAAATTAAGAAAAAATAAAAATATTTGCATAGAGGTGACCAACCCAAGCCCATTCAAGGGAGCAATTAATTTTTTTTGTTTAATAATAATAATAACATCCTAATTTAAGTTTTTTAACTTATAGCTTGATTAAAAATTTATTTAACAAAATTATTGAAGCCCAAGCCTGGCCCAGGCCCAAGCTTGTTCAAGTTGGATGGGCTTTCACAGGGCGTAGACCTAGTATCATTTGTCAAGCTCAAGCCCAATTCTGTAAATTGCCAACCCTAGTTTTAGGAGAAGATAAGATAAAGTCTTTGAAGCTCTATAAGGAATGTGTCCTAGGCAAATCCTCAAGGGTTAAATTCAATACTGGAGTTCATGTTTCAAGAGGAACTCTAGATTATATCTCTGTTGATCTGTAGGGTCCAACATAGATAACATCTTTAGGAGGGTCTAGATGTTTCCTATCTCTTATTGATGATTATTCAAGGATGGTTTAGGTGTTTGTGTTAAAGAGTAAGGAAGATGTGTTTGAGAAGTTCAAAACTTGGAAAACACTGAGTGAAACTCAAACGAACAGAAAGGTTAGAAGATTAAGAACTAATAAATGCTTGGAGTTTTGTAACAAAAGGTTTGATAACTTTTACTCTAAGCGTCATATTGTGAGACATAAAGCAGTAAAATACACACCCCAATAAAATGGATTAACTGAAAGAATGAATAGGACCTTAATTGATTAGGTGAGATGCATACTTATTCGTTCTAAGTTATCCATGATTTTATGGTCTGAGGCTCTATCCATAGCTTGCTATATTGTAAACAGAGGTCCCTTAATTGGAATTAATTTTAAAACACCTAATGAACTTTAGCTGGTAAACCAATAGAGGGTTTTTGACTATTCAACATATACTCATATTAAAGAAGGGAAATTAGAGCCTAGGTCTTTAAGTGGTGTGTTTCTTGGCTACCCTAATGGTATAAAGGGCTATAAACTTTGGTGTACTGATTTGAAGCCTTGAAGAGCCACCATCAACAGAGATGTAGTGTTTAACGAATTTGAGATGCTGCAACACATTACTCCATTAAAGCCTATAACCACAGAAAATATAGATAAGGATTAGAAGACTTATCTTGAGGTGGAGTTGAAGCTAATGAACCTAGAGCGTACTTAAAAGCTATCAACTGAGATAAGTCAAAATAATGGAAAAAAGCTATAGATGAGAAAATGTAGTCCTTGATCAGAAACCACACTAAGGATCTCATTGAGAGGCTAGTAAATAAAAACAACACTACAAGAAAAATGACCTACCATGACAGTCCTCTGTGTGACAGTTTTTGGTCTGTAGAGCTACTACGATAGATGGATGATAAATTTTTTTTCTATCATTCATTTATGACATACTTGTGATAGAAATTTCATCTATCAAGCACTTATGATAGACTGATGATAAATTATTTGGTTATCAAGAAGTAATGACAAGTCTGTGATATAATTTTGATCATCAAGTAGCTTTTTTATTTTGACTTTATTTCACAAGGTTGACTGAAAATTTTAAAATGAATGAAAAAAAAAAAAAAGAATAAACGGTACCGTTTGGATTAAAAGTTTCTCTTTGGACAAGAAACGACACCGTTTAAATTGAAACTAAATAAAAACAAAACCCTCTTCAGTTTTCACTAATCGAATTTTTTTTCCCTTAGTGTCGGCACTCTCACTCACTCTCGTCTCTTGCTCAGTCACTCTCGTCAATCTCACACTCACAAAGCCCTTTTCACCCGAAATCCTTACATGGGCACTGAACCACTGCCGCCAGTCTCTTGTATTTCACTATCAATTTTGGCTCTCACCGAGAACTATATGGAATACCCACCAAACGCATGTGCTACTACTATTGAATTTCAATACCCTAACTGAGAACCCACGCTCACCCACTATTGTAACCGTTCGATCAATACAGGTAAATAATATTTCTAGTGTTGTGTTCCATTTCAATTTTAATGTTCTTGTCAAACTCGAACCCTATATATGTAAACTTAAAAACCCTAGATGTGTTCTTGTCAAATTCGAACCCTACACACCTAAATCTTGTAAAACCTAGATGTTTTCTTGTCAAATTTGAACCCTGTACGTGTAAAACTTGAAAATCCTAGGTGTGCTCTTGTTAAATTTGGATCTATTTGATCGGTCTTCTATGTTTCTTTATTTATGGAATTTTAAACATTTATTTGATTTTTTTGGAATTTAATTATTATAGTTTTATTGTTAAATTAATTTGATTTAGGCTGTAAAGATCCTTGCCAATTTAATCGTGATGGGTGTTGGGATATTGTGTAGGCTGCTTTATCATTGGGGTTTTCTAATAACTAATTTTTTTTTCACTTTTTTGTGGATGCATGGAACTATATATATAGATAATTCTCAAATTCGTTCACTGTGATGCAAAGTCTTTCTTTTTTTCAATTTCATTAGTTAAATTCACTAATTCGTTGAAATTAGTGGTGATTGTGGGCCGAGTTGCATGTGCAGGAAGTGGTGTCAGGTCTGGGCGCACGTTGAGTCATGCACTTGGTGGGCAATTGGTATTGTTTCTATTGTGTGTGTTGGAAATAATGTCAATATCATCCAACCAATGTGTGTTTCCAGTGGTTGTTTTTGCACTGAGCAGAGAATTTATTATTACATTAGAGTTTCTCTTTTGGGTAATGCAGGTATTGACTAGTTCATTTCCATTTTCATTTGTCTTGAGGGAATGTTATCAATTTTTTGATCTTACAAGATATTGATTGATACATATGTGTACAATACATTAAAAATCGTTAAACATTTTGCTCTTAGTTACAATTTTGAACGAATGTCACATGGAAAGATCCTCTAAGAATATCAATAGTATTGTGGTTTCTACTCAATTTCCACTCTCCGCACTCATATGAGCATGGTTTGAATCTCAGGCCTTTTGTACCATTCAAAAATTTATACCAATTAACAACATAGCTTGCTAGCACCACAAATTGTTTCAACTCCAAGGCAGAGAATTCCTAGAAGATATATACATATTGATATATACTTGCATGTAGCCGTATGCTCACTACCTTCGAATTGGGGATATAGTCACTATTTTTGTATTCCCTCCAAGTGTTTGATAAAAAGCATGAATGAATCTTGGCTCTTTAATTGTTGCAGGCCATTTCTACCTATGAGGAGCGAATGAATATGAAGCTTATTATATTCATTCACAAAGCAAAGCTGATACAATTCATGGCAAAGCTTGATGAGGTGTTGTATTTAATCTTGCTCATGAGATCAATTACCTATCTTGTTGGACTTTATTCTTGTAATTAAGGTCCATCCAAAGTTGATGGCTTGTTTGTCAGAAAGATAATCTGAAGGCTATGATTGATTACTTGCGGGCCGATGGAAATGTCTCCATGATTGGTTTATGAGGTTGTTAAATTACTAAATAGGTATATTTACTTTTCATGAGCTTTATCTTCGTTTTTCCATTATGCGAATGTCTCTATGATTGTAACTTTTAACACGTGGAACTCTTGAACCCTATGTTTAGTTACATACTTATATTGGGACTTGTATAAATTAATATGATGGTTTTATTATTATTATTATTAGTAGTAGTAGTAGTAGTAGCAGCAGCTACAAAAGATCAAAAGAACTTAAAGGTGTGGCTTGTGGCTTTCTTGTTGTTTGGGCTTTAACTGCTGCCTCACTTGTCATTGTTGCTAATCTTGTGTGCCACGTCCATTTCAATGTAATTACATAAGTTAGTTTTCTTGATTAATTAATTAATTAGTTAGTGGATTGAATAGTAGAGTACTACATTTTGCATAGGTCTGATGCTGGATGAATTTTCATGTCTTGGCTTTGGGGCTGCTGGATTTTGCTGCTGGAAGACTAGATTTTGCAATTTTGTTGTTGGAAGACTACATTTTGTGTAGGTTTGTTGCTGGATGTTGCTGAATGCGGAGTACTTTGCTTGGTTTTGGATTGGCCTTTGTTGTCTATTGGCTTGACTTTGGAATATGGATTAACTAATGTAATGTACTTTGGATATTTTTATGGTTAATAAAGTTCACTAATTTAGTTCATTGGTTTTGGATTTAATTGCATTTAGTAATTTATTTTCTTTCATATAATTTTAATAATTTAAATTTTTAAATTTCATAATTTTTATTTTAAATTAATAAATAAAATAAATAATCAATTTTTTCAAAAAAATAAAAAAAAATACAATCCAAAAATTTCTAAAAAAATGAAAATATAAAATAAAAAAATAATTTCCCTCTTCTAAGTAGTATGACATAATTATGATAGGTAAAATCTATCACAACTTGTGACGCGATTTTATCTGTCATCTTTTCTTGACGCTGGCTATAATGACAGTAAGGATAACCGTCATCTACCCCCTAAGATGACAGTTTTTACCTATCATAATAGGTCATTTTTCTTGTAGTGCAAATAGTAGCGTGTAAGTGGATTTACAAGGTCAAGGAGGGCACACTAGGTGTCAAGCCACAAAGATATAAAGCTAGGCTTGTTGCCAAAGAAGACATTAATTTCACAAAGGTGTTTTCTCCAGTGGTTGGACATTCTTCTTTGAGGATCTTATTATCACTTGCTACTGTAAAGGACATGCATTTTAAGCACATGGATGTGAAGACTAGTTTTTTTAAATGGTGACTTAGATAAGATGATTGTATTGTCTTAACCTGAGGTTATGTGGCTCCAGGGAGAGCTAATCATGTCTTCATCTTAGAACTTTAGAAGATGGTGACAAGATTTATTTGTTAATGACATGCTAACTGCTTTTAATGAAATTGATCACATAAATGACTTAAAACAACAGTTAAGGAGCACATGTGAAATAAATGATCTTGAAGTAGGAAAGAAGATCCTTGAAGTTGATTTAGTAAGAGATAGGAAGAATGGTATTCTAAGTTTGACATAGCAAAAATACATCAGAAAGGTGCTTGAAAGATTTGAAATGGGGAATTTTAAACTTGTTCAAACACCATTACCAGCTCACTTTAGACTTTCTTGTCAATAGTGTCCTAAAACTGATGTAGAAAAGATTGAAATGATTTCAATGATATATTCAAATATTGTTGGATGTTTGATGTATGCAATGGTCTTGACTAGGCTTGATCTCTCTTATGCAATGAGTGTTGTAAGTAATATATGACAAATCCAGAAAAGGAAAATTGGAAGGCTGTTGTATGGATTTCGAGATAACTTAGTGGTACAGTTAATTATAGTTTAATGTATGTAGCTAATAAGAATGTAGTATTCTATAGAGAAGTCTTTGTAGATGCAGATTATGCTATAGATTTGGATAAAAGAATATCTTTGACTAGCTTTTTGTTTAAACTAAATCGTTATACCATAACTGTACAGCTTCTCTGCAGAATGTTGTTGCTCTGTCACTAACTGAAGCAGAATATACTGCGGCTGCAAAAGCAATTAAACAAGCCATCTGGCTCAAAGGAATGATGACTAAGTTCTGATTTGAATAGAAGCAAATTACAATCTACTGTGATAATTAGAGTGCTATTTATTTGAGCAAGAATCAGATACTCCATGAAAAGACTAAGCATATTGATATCGAGCTTCACTTTGTTAGGTTGGGACTTTCAAGAGTTGTGGTAAAGTTGGTGAAGAAGATACACAACGATAACAGCCTTGCTGCATGCATACCAAGGTTGTACCAGGCGCCAAGTTTGAGTCTACGTGAACTAAGCTGGCATTTGCAGGATTTAGATTGCATATAAGTAGTGAAAAGATGAAGTCAATAAGTAACTTATTTGAGTTCGAGATAGAGAACTTTAGAGAATAAATCTCAAATCTGGATCCTCAACCTAATATGAAAAATTGGTTACAAACTTAGGAATGGGATGACATGTCAATTAAAGTTTATTAGGAAATTATATGACAAACTCTCTATGTTGACTGTGTGAATAAGTAACACATGGCATTCAATTAACAGGTTGACATGTCAGTTAAAGCTCATTAGGAAACTATATGACAAATTCTCTATGTTGACTGGGTCAATAAGTAACACATGGCATTTAATTAACAGGTCAAATGAGGTGTTGACACATGGTCAGAGGCCATTTCAAATGGCTGTTGAAGTTGTTATGAAGAAAGAAGTCGTTGAGCTTGTTATCAAACCTACAAATCATGTGTTTGCTTATGGGATATCTTTCTAGATCAGTTTCTTTGTGTATATAAGGCTTCATAATCTGATATATGGTTTAGATAGTTCTGTTACATCTTCTTTGTAACTCTATATCTTGTAAAACTCGAATTTAGTGAAAGCTTGCTTATCTGTTCACAGTGGCTGAACCACTATAAATCCGTTTTGCATTGTGTGTATTCGTTTTGGTTCTTTACTGATTTGCATTAGCTTTTCTCGATTGATTTAAATCATTTACATCAAGAGTAGATTTGTTAACTGTTGTTTTAAAGATCAAGAAATATATTAGAGTGGATTTTGGAGAGCTAAATCCAATGCTTTACTGGTTCTTGGTTCGACAACTGAGAACATGTTTAACATGTTCTCGATGAATTACAAACCAAATTCTAAAATAAATTGCAAAATAAAACGTAATCTAAATTAACAACTCTCTCTCTCTCCAAGGATGTTACTCTTCTTCTTTAACCACAATTCTCTATCACAACTCTCTCTCTCCGTGACAGTTCTCCAACCAAAATCAGCTGCTGTTGTTGCTGCATCTCGGATCCACGCGACTAGTGGTACTACTGCTTCTCTGTTGAGGATCGACTGGTGTTGCTACTACTGCATCTCGGCTCTGTCTCGATTAGTGGTGGTGATGGTGGTTCATCTCTACTCTGCTCTGGGTAGGGTTTAATTTCATTTTCTACTGAACCAATCGAACATATTCTTCATTTTGTACTACTGCTCAAAGCATCTCATCAATTTCACCATTTAATTGGGCGAGTAAATAAAAAAAAATATTTTTATGGATTTATTGGTAATTTTCATTGTAAAATACCATTTTCATTCCCATTTTTATTTTTAAACAATACAATTAAACTACAATACCGAACATAATCCTAATTACTATATTCAAAGGATATTATGATAAAAAAGGATTTATGTAACTATTTCTAAAATCTTGGAGAACTACTTGTATATATATTTAAACAAACCACGGAAGTGTAGATGCACTTTTCCCTTTATCTAATAAAAATAGATAATGAACTGGTCAATTTATATATATGTGTGTGTGTGTCTTACATATAGTCAACAAACACATTTTAGAGAACCCTAATAACACTAATTAGTTGTAAAAAAAAAAAATTGTTTCACGCTGCTCTTTTTCAATAGTAGTTGTTTGAGAAAGCAAAATGAAGTCTTCAAAATGAACAATGTCAAAACCGAGTCTTTAAAAATAAACATTGCTATCGATTAATTTTTTCTTTAGTTAATTCTTTTCTTTTGTTTTTACAAAAACTTTACATATTTTTTCTTATTTGGAAGCACGTTAGTTAGAGAATCTATATTAGATGAAAGCCAATTTGAATCGACAAATCAATTTGAAAATTTATTAATATAAAGATGATATTTTAGTATATTGGTGTAGAGAGAAAGAAGTCTATGAAAATTATCATGATGCTATTTTTGGCATTTTGATATATTAATATTTTTTTTTTGTCTCTCTATAGGATATATTTGATGGCGAAAATGAGTATTGTTACTGTTTTATTGCATATCATGAACTAAACTTTGATGTAGTTAGGTGTTAAAGAAGCTTAATGGTTATTTGACTCATATATATATATATATATATATATATTGCTCAGAATCTACTGTATCATTTTGTCTTAGTTTTTTTTATTGCAAATCTCTATTTTGGTTGACCACCCATTTAGTGGATACTAGTTAAGACAATACATGTTTTTAGTCCAAGTTGAGTTATTCTCTATTTGAATAGGGTCATACTTGATCTAAGATTAGTGAAGAACTAGACATAAGGATTTGATGAGCATAATTTATATACATATTTTACCCTTTATTATATAATTGCTAGTTATTTTTATTTTTTATTTTTAATTAATTGAATTGTTTTATTGAATAGGGAATTAATTGGAGATTAAGAATGAAAAGTGCATAAAGAATAACAAGTTTGGGGAAAGCATCAATTAAAGCCATGACACAATTAAGAGTTTATAGCATGTGAAGCCGAGAGTAATTTGCACTAAAAAATAATTTCAATTTTTCAAGTGACTTGGACGTGCATGGCATTGTAATGCATGGAAAGCAACTTAAAGGGACCCACACTTGGCTTTCATAAGTGGAAAAAAGAATCCTAGTGCAAGTTTAATTGGTGAGCACGTGAGAGAGAGCAAAGAAAATTAAAAGGCCAAGCCTTTTGGCTTAAGAATAACAAAGTCGGTGAGGCCCATTTTAAAGCGTAATATAAAAAGCAAGCTTTTGGCTTTTGGAGAGGGGCAGCCGCCAGAGGAAGAAAAAGGAAGCAAATGCGATTCAGCTGAGAGGAAAAAGAATAGCAGCAGCAGTTGGGCTTCCCATGGCTGATTTTATTTCGTTTGTTGCTCTCAATTCAAGTATGTCTAGCTAATTGTTTTATACTGCGGTTAAGGATGAAGCTCTATTTAATGAAATAATTATCTTTTGATTTAATTAATTCCTTATATATATATTCTTTGATGATTATGATTTTTATTTCACATGATTAATTGGATATTATTAAAATCTTTTCATCAATTCTGTCATGCATTATTGATTGTTAGGATTAATATTCAATTAAATCTATGCTTGGATCTATAAAGTTTATACATGATTATCTTTGATTCTATGTCTTTCATTAAATTTTTACATAGAGTGTTTAGGAAAAGTTTGACTCTTTGTTATTAAATATGTTTACATGGGATGCTTAGATATTATACTATTAAGCAGAAAAAGAACCTACATTAGATTTAATTACTTGGGTTAAGTGTTATATCTATGAGATGACATAGATTGATTTCGAGTTGTCACTCTAAAATTGGGGATTAATTAATAATTAGCTAATTACTAGTTGAGTAGTGGTGGATTCTGAAACCTTTATAATTTTTGTCTTATTGAATTCTCATTTACTTTAATTGTTTTCTTAGTTTCATTAGTTTAATTTCTCTTAAAACTCAATTTGCTCAACTAGGTTACAGTTAATATTAGTTTTAAATTTAAATTAGACATTTCAATTTATAACAATCCCTGTGGAATTGACCTCGTTACCACTATTCTATCTCTAGATTCGTGCGCTTGAGAGTATATTAAAATTTGGGAAAAGGACACAGAGAGCCCTAATGTTTGAATAAGGGACATAAAACCTCCTAAGGTTTCAAAAAATACACTCAGACCCCCATTTGTTAACAGTAAATTATAATTTTAAAGTGCAATTACCATTATACCCTTATAGCACATTAAAAAATAATTGTTCATTGTCCAATTTATTCCTATATTATTAATAAAATTACTAATATAACTTCATTACCCAATTTTTCTATTTAATTTTTATCAAATTTTCTCTTCAAACTAAATAAATTTAATCCATTGCTCAAAAATAAAAATAAATTAAATTGATTATTAATATAATAAAAATAACAATTCTCCATATGTTATTTGTTGTAATTTCTTATATATAAATTAAATTGATAATTTCTTAAAAATAACAATTCTCCATATATAAATTAAATTTATTTTAATTTAATATATGTTATTTTTATATTAAATATATGTTATTTTTATTATATTAATAATCAATTTAATTTATTTTTATTTTTGAGCAATGGATTAAATTTATTTAGTTTGAAGAGAAAATTGGTAAAAATTAAATGGAAAAATTGGGTAATGAAGTTATATTCGTAATTTTATTAATAATATAGGAATAAATTGGACAATGAACAATTATTTTTTAATATGCTATAAGGGTATAATGGTAATTGTACTTTAAAATTATAATTTACTGTTAACAAATGGGGGTCTGAGTGTCTTTTTTGAAACCTTAGGGGGGTTTTGTGTCCCTTATTCAAACGTTGGGGGTCTCTGTATCCCTTTCCCTTAAAATTTTCACAACAGGATTCACCTTGTAGGGTAATTGAAACGTAGAACACATAATGTTATATTTAATATTTGCATAATAATTGGCCAATGTTAAGTTGCATATAGATATAAGATATACAATATGCGACAGTTGAGGATGCATGAGAGATTCTGCCTAGTGTTATAACAAATGCTATAGCAACAGTATCGTAATTGAAAAAACAGTCAATACCATTAAGTGAATTTAAGCATTCAACTAATCGTTTCCCATTGAGTATATTTTTGTGTTTACCTTGAGATTTTTCTTTATTGCATTCTGTTTATTGCATTTTAAATTTTATTAGGAATTAATTTCATTTATTATTTTATTTTAATTAGACTGAAATTGCACTGTTAAGATTACTATATCAAGTCTTATAATATCAGTTTTTGTTGAGACTATCTAAATACTCATCAGTATATTACTTATATATACTTGCATATTGACACCTATAGCAATATGCATCAACAGTAATATAAGGAACATGAAGAACATGATGCAGCATAATGGAATTATTAGCTGATAGTGTATCAAGTTTAGCAGATCCAATATGTGTAATTTGTAAACCATTACCATCACCAACAAGTAACTGTTTTGATCCTTTATAAGATTGCAAGTTAAGAAGAATACCTGAATTATTTGTCACATGAGTAGAGACTCCACTGTCTGTATACCAAGAAAAATCCTCTATAGCCTCAGATGAAGGAAGAACAACGGCAAAAGAGTTTGCTAGCCTAGTTAAATTATCTAGTGTATTGTTGTAACAGTTGAATGCTACTGCTGAAGTTAAAGCTAAAGAACTTGCACCAGAAGAAAAGAGATATGGAGCTGGAACAAAATTAGGATCTACATATGCCACATTGCCTTGAAAACCATACCCTATGATGTTATTCTAACCATTAAAACCTTTGTTAAAACCAATGAATGACGTAGGCACAAAACCTCTACCTGCACCATAGATAGGCCTTGGACCACCTTTACCACCTCTGCCATAGTATTTTTGAGGGACAAATGCAGGATTGAACCTATTTTTGCACTTGTGAGCTCCATGTCTACGTATAAAGCAAATTTGACGGATAATTGAATCATGATTTCCATTGCTACTGCTATTGAAACATGAATTAGACATATCTCCAATAAAATGATCTAAGGTTCTATCACCTCTTTGAGTTCCAAAACTAGTTTTAGATAATCCTTGATTTTTCTGAGCAAAATTTGTAGATAAGTTGTGTAGAACATTAAAACTGATTTTGCCTCGCTTTTGCTCAATTCTCATCTCATGATTTAGCAATAAGACATACAAATCATCTAAACTCATATTTTCTCCTCTGGCTAATAAACTTGTAACTAGTGATTCACACTCTTGAGACTCTAGTCCAGTTAAAATGCAAGTAATAAGATCAACATGCTCAACAGGTTTACAAGCAATAGCAAGTGTGTCTGCTAACCTTTTCATCTTAGCAAAATAGGCACTCATGGTCATTGATCCTTTTTTAAAGATCCGTAATTGCATTTTAATAGGCATTATATGAGCTTGAGTTTGAGAAACAAACGTGTTAAGGAATCCCATAGCTCTTGTGATGAGACACAATGAATCACCGAGGACAGCAAGCTTTCTTGAATGCAAGACCTCATCCAACTAAGAAGAAGATGATCTGTTCTGATCCAAGCTGAAAAAGTAGGATTATCAATTCTTGAGCCAGATTCAGCATTTAAGGAGCTAGCACCATTTGGATCTTGAGTAATGTATTGTCTTGATCAAGTTTTACTGGAATTACAAAATTATAGGTAGTGTTGATTTGATTCCGAGTAGCGGATGGCTTTGATTTTAGGGATAGCAATGGGGCAGGGCGGGGTGGGGGTGGGGATGCCTACCCCATTCCCCACCCCATTAAAAATTTTTGCCTCCATTCCCCAATAAATTTAGTGGGTTAGGGATGGGGAATCCCCACATGGGGAATGATTCCCCTATCCTCACCTCATTCCCCATTTACTTATTTTATAGTATATATAAAATTATGATTTCAGTAAATTAAAAATTAGAAACTTAAAATAAAATCATCACCATATTATAAAGTATTTAATTTTTTTTTTAAATCTCTAAAAGTTTGAAACAATATCTTAAACTGACATCAAAAGTGAAAAATATTTAAAGTGAACAACACCTTAAAAGAGAAAAGAAAATATAATAATATTTTAAAGTTAAAAAATATTGTAGGGTTTTCTTTTACTCATATCATGTTTATATTGAAATACAAGTGTGCAACCCAAGAGAGGGGGTGAATTGGATTTGTAAAATCTATCCTAACAAATTCACACAACAAGCAATCTAATGTCTTAACAATAATTGAAAACAATAAGTTCAATAATAGCACAATAATTAAAGAGTAAGGGAGAAGAGAAACAAACACACGAATTTTTACGTGGTTCGGCAATCCCCGCCTACGTCCACGCCTCCAAGCGATCCAAGCTCGAGGATTTCACTATCCAAGCCTTTCCAAGGCTTCAACAATTACAATTGACTTCGAGGTGTCAATAAACCTTTACAACAAAGAGATTATCTCCCAATCTCTTCACTCAAGTGTCTCACACACTCAAATTCTTACAAATGAGATGAACAAATGATGATTACAATGAAACTCACTCAATGAGTAGATATACAATGATGAAGAACAAGAAAAGATTCAATGTTTGTATTTCGCAAGTTTGAACACTCAAGATATCACGTGTGCCTTTTGTTTTTGCTTGTTGGAGAGCTTCAAAATGAGTTGGATTTGAGTTCTTATAGCTTGAGCTCGAAAACTAGCCGTTACTCACATTCTGGGCTATCCGGTTTGCCGTTTAATGGAATCCGGTAAGCCGGATTTATGTTACCGTTAAGGCAAAATTCAAAATTTTGCCTAACCGGCTTGCCGGATTCGGAATCCGGTAAGCCGTTTTCGTTCTGGTGCTTACTGCCCGAATTCGGCCTGCCGTTTATCAGTATCCGGTAAGCCGCTTGCTACAGTAACTGCTACAGTAAAACATTTCCCGAAATTTACAGTTTGACCCCAACACTTTATAAAACTGTACTACGGCCCAAAACGTTATGAAACTTTGCAAATAGGTCCAATTTCAGAATTTTTAAGTAATGCTTCGTTAATCCCAAAACTTTCTGAAATTATGACTTTGCCCAAACTTTGTGAAATTATATAATGACCCCAAAAACATTTAAATAATTTCAAATAAGTCCAAATCCGAAAACTTTAAAAACATTATCAAAGCTTTTAAAATACATGTGGTTTGTTATCATCAAAATCAATATTTATAGCCATATAGGCTAACAATTTCCCCCTTTTTGATGATGACAAAGCACATTCAAAACTTTAATTTTGTTATGAAAGAGCTCCCCCTTAATCAATGCAAGTTAAAAAATGATTTGAAAATAGTTTAATAAAAAACTCCCCCTGCATATATGCTCCCCCTAGATACATGCATATTTTCATAACACATATTAAATCATTCTCCCCCTTCATCATCAAAAAGAATAAAGACTCCCCCTATCAATCATCAAAATCACAACATAAGAAAATCCATATAAAATCCATATAATCCATAATGATCAAGCAACACAAAATCCATAACATCAACATAGATAGTCATAACAAGTCCATACAATCCAAAAAAAAATACATAAACCGAAGAGCATAACAACCATCCATAGAATCGAAAATAAAAGAACACACAATGCAGTAAATAAAATGTAGGTGTGGCCAAGTACAAGCACAAAATACTACTCAGGTGGTGAGGATGGAGGTGATGGAGGTGGAAACGGATATGGAATGCCGAAGTGCTCGAAGAGGAGGCGCTGTCCATGAATGAGCTGCTGCTGCAGCTGCCGCTGCTGCTGCTGCTCCTGCTGAAGCTCAGTCTGCCTCACCGAAAGTGTCCGAACCTCATCCATAAGCTGCTGAAGAGTGACATCTCCAGAGGTAGGAGGCCGTGGAGGTGATGAAGCGGATGCAGATGCACTAGGAGCCGAAGCAACCATAGAAGAAACTCGGCGTCTACGCTGCCCTCGAAATGATAGTGAGAATACTGGAAGCTGATCAGCGGGAATCACGGCATTAAGTGGCCGATCATCACTTGGGGCTAGAAAGGTAAACTTGTTATCGCTGTATTTGACCCAAGTGTCATCCTTCCACTCAAAGCCTAACCCAACAATAACCTCATCCCCAATACCCTTGGATGGCCTACAAGAAGGTTCTAGAATCGGCACTTCAAAGAATTTAAGAATACGAGTAATGAAGTGACCATAAGGAAGAGAGCGGGTAATCAAGGCTGGAATGCTCAACATGGTGCGAACAATGGAATAGCCCAAGTCAACCGGGCGACCTCTAATAATACAGTCAATCATGGCGACATCCATGTGAGACACCTCATCCAAATGTCCTGATCTAGGAAGTACAATGGACTGGATGATACGAAGCAAAAAACGAGTTTGAAGACAAAGACACTGAGTACGGAAATGAATGGTACAGTCTTCAACAGAAAGATCATTACGCCGACAAATATTACGAACGGCATCGACATGAACATAATCATCAATTTCAGGAGGTTTCCTAAGAGAAAAAATGTCCAAGCCATCATCGGAAGATCCTAGGATGTTGTTCAAATCCGAATCATCAAATTCAATCAAAACTCCTCCAACTTTGGTGATTACTCGATTCTCTTTCTCCGCGGAACAATCCATATTCGAGTAAAATACTTTCACCAAGTCGGGATACACATTCTCCTCAATCAACAAAGCATCAATCCAACCAACATCTCCCAACAATTGAAATAAAGTTCTATGACTAATCTGGAGAGAATGTAAAACAGCCGGTAAAACAAAGAAAGTGTTGAGTACCTCACGAGTCCGAAAGCTTTGATGAAACCTTTTGATCAAGTGTTGCGTGTTCTGAAAGTGAATGGACTCAAAGGTGGATTGATTTGAGATGATTCTTGATTCCCGTGGCCGTGTGGTTGGTTGGACCGGTTCTTTGCCTTTTCTTCGGACCGGCCTAGAGCTTGACATGGTGATTTGGTTGATTCGGAGTTGAAAAAGATAAGGAGAATGATGACGATGAAGATTGAAAGTGATTTGGTGAAACAAATTGGATCAAAAACGGCTTGAGAGTGAGAAATCTAGAGAGAGAAAATTCGGCTCAAAACCTAGGTTGAAATTGGGATCTAAGGATTTAGATGTTGAAAACGGGTTTCAAGGATGGTTTTACGATCTTAGAGAGATGGGGAATGATTTTATTGATTCAATTTGATGTAAAAATGGAAGAAAAAGAAGGATTTTGGAGTGAGAAAGAGAGAAAATAGAAACGGTTTTTAGAGAGATAATGGAAACGGATTGCCGAAACTTAGGAGAGGATGAATAGTGTTTAAAGAGCTCAAATTCGGTTTACCGGATTTTCTAACCGGCAAGCCGGTTTGTGGACAGATTTGAACAAAGCCGAAAGCGGCTTTCCGAAAAACAAATCCGGAAATCCGGAAATGAACCGAGAGTAGAAAGAAGCAATTCGGCTTGCCGGTTGTGGATAACCGGTAGGCCGGTTGTGAACCCGAGAACAGCCTTCTTCAGCAAATTTAAAAGGCACGAATCCGGCTTGCCGGATTTCCTAACCGGCAGGCCGGTTAGTATGCAGAAAAGGAGAAAGCCGAAACCGGCTTTCCGAAATTGAAATCCGGTAAACCGGATATGGACCGAGAGATGCAAGAGGCAATTCGGCTTGCCGGTTTCCTTAACCGGCTGGCCGGTTTCGAGAGCCTCCAAAAATAATCGGTTTTCCGGATGTCTTGAACCGGAAATCCGGTTTTGCTCCAGCAAAGCATGCATGCGAATTCGGTTTTCCGATTATTGATAACCGGTTGACCGGTTATGAGGCAGTAAATATCCTTCCAAATTCGGTTTTCCGGATTGAAAATCCGGTCATCCGAATGTTGTCCAGAGACCAACCAAAGCTAATCCGGTTTTCCGGATTGAAAATCCGGTTTTCCGGAATTTGTCCCGAGAGGGATCAATAAGGAGAAATAATTTTCCGGAAGAATGAAAAGGGAAAAATGCTAGCTTTTGTACTTGTATTACACACCATTTTATTTCCGGCTTTAAAAATTGATTAATTTTAAATCATTTCAAGATTTAAAACTTTTCAATAAGCCATCTAATGCATGTAATATAAAATCATAAAATCATAAATTTACAAGCACATCAAGTTATCTAATTCATGTAGCATAAAACCATATGATAACAATCATATCAAGCCATGAATTAAAACATGAATTAAGATTCAACATTCATCATTCCAAGCTCATGCCTAATCTTTATAAAATGCTCTTCGCTAAGAGGTTTTGTAAAGATATCCGCAAGTTGATTTTCAGTGGAAACAAATTTAATTACAACATCCCCTTTTTGAACATGATCTCTAAGGAAATGATGTCTAATCTCTATATGCTTAGTCCTAGAATGTTGAATGGGATTCTTGGAAAGATTTATAGCACTAGTATTGTCACATAAGATAGGAATTTGATCAAGTATAATGCCATAGTCTCTAAGGGTTTGTTTCATCCAAAGAATTTGTGCACAACAACTACCTGCGGCAATATATTCTGCCTCGGTGGTTGAAAGCGCAACTGAGTTTTGTTTCTTACTAAACCAAGAGACAAGAGAATGACCTAGGAAGTGACATGTTCCACTAGTACTTTTTCTATCAACCTTATACCCAGCAAAATCAGCATCCGAATAACAAGTTAAATCAATATGAGTTCCTCTAGGATACCAAAGGCCAAGATTAATAGTGCCAATTAAATACCGAAAAATGCGTTTGACAGCAAGCATGTGAGACTCTTTAGGACAAGATTGAAATCTAGCACACAAGCAAACACTAAACATAATATCAGGCCTACTAGCAGTCAAGTAGAGTAAGGATCCGATCATACCTCGATAAGTCTTGATATCAACTTCCTTACCTTTCTCATCTTTGTCCAGCTTGATGGTAGTGCTCATAGGAGTGCTTTTTGCCGTTCCATTTTCATAGCCAAATCTTTTGAGTAGATCTTTCACGTACTTGGCTTGGTTTATGAAAATTCCTTCCTCGTTTTGTTTGATTTGAAGACCAAGGAAGTACTTCAACTCTCCCATCATACTCATCTCAAACTCTTGGCTCATACATGATGAAAAATCTTTACACAACAACTCATTAGTAGAACCAAAGATAATATCATCAACATATATTTGAACAATAAGTATGTCTTGGTTCTTATGCTTAACAAAAAGAGTTGTGTCCGCTTTTCCCATTGAAAAATCGTTATCCAACAAGAAATTTTTAAGCCTATCATACCAAGCTCTAGGTGCTTGTTTTAAACCATACAAAGCCTTGGATAACTTATACACATGATCTGGAAATTTTTCATTTTCAAAACCAGGAGGTTGTTTCACATAAACTTCCTCCATAATGTATCCATTTAAGAAAGCACTCTTGACATCCATTTGATACAAAATAAAATCCTTATGACATGCATATGCTAACAACATCCTAATGGATTCTAATCTTGCTACAGGTGCAAAAGTTTCATCAAAATCAATTCCTTCTTCTTGGTTGTAACCTTGAGCCACTAATCTAGCTTTATTTCTTACAACCACACCGGATTCATCCATTTTGTTTCTAAATACCCATTTAGTACCTATAATGGATTGATGTTCCGGATTAGGAACTAACTCCCACACATTATTTCTCTCAAATTGATTCAACTCCTCTTGCATTGCCATAATCCAAGATTCATCATTTTCCGCATCCGCAAAGGATTTTGGCTCAATTTGAGAAATAAATGCAGCATGCTCACATGTGTTTCTAAGAGATGATCTAGTGGTAACACCTCGTGAGGGATCTCCTAAAATTACATCCTTAGGATGAGAGGACACATACCTCCACTCCTTGGGGAGTGTTTGTGAAGTACCTTCATTTTGCTCTGCATTTGTTTCTTCATGATGTTCCTCTTGAATTCCAGGTGGTGTGTCTTCTTGGTTGCCATTTGATGCTTCTTCTTGTTGTTCTTCTTCTGCATTATCATCAACAACAACTTTCTCCGTAGAGGAGGGGTTAGACTCATCAAATGTAACATGCATAGATTCTTCCACAACTAAAGTTCTTTTATTATAAACTCTATAAGCTTTGCTTGAATTTGAATAACCAAGAAAGATACCAACATCAGATTTTGGATCAAATTTACCAAGATTATCTTTTGTGTTTAAAACAAAACATTTGCATCCAAAAACTTTAAAATAACCAATGTTGGGTTTTCTATCTTTCCAAAGCTCATATGGAGTTTTATTGAGATTAGGTCTAATCAACACCCGATTTAAAACATAACAAGCGGTGTTGACGGCTTCGGCCCAAAAATACTTAGGCAAAGAATTTTCATTCAACATGGTCCTAGCCATTTCTTGAATAGACCTATTCTTTCTCTCTACTACTCCATTTTGTTGTGGAGTCCTAGGTGATGAAAATTGATGTTCAATGCCAAGGTCATTACAGAAATTTTCAAATGCATGATTTTCAAATTCTCCACCATGATCACTTCTAATACAAGTGATGGAGTAACCTTTTTCATTTTGAACCTTTTTACAGAAAATTCGAAATGCATCAATGGCATCATCCTTATTAGCTAAGAACAATACCCATGTGTATCTCGAATAATCATCCACAATTACACATGCATAAAACTTACCACTTAAACTAGCATGTCTAGAAGGTCCAAATAAATCTATATGAAGCAATTGAAGTGGTTTTGAAGTGGAAACATGATTTTTGCTTTTGAATGAAGTTTTGATTTGTTTTCCAAATTGGCATGCTTCACAAGTTCTATCTTTTTGAAAATTGATTTTTGGAAGACCTTTTACTAAATCATTTTTCACGATTTTTGAAATCAAATCCATGCTTGCATGACCTAATCTTCTATGCCATAACCAACCATCATCATGCAATGCGGAAAGACATTTCTCATTTGTTGATGCACAATCTATATTAATGGTATAGACATTAACACATCTATTTCCTACAAACAAGACTTTCCCATCACATGCATTCTCAATAACACACTTTGATTCATCAAAGATAACTCTATACCCTTTATCACATAATTGACTAATACTAAGCAAATTGTGTTTCAAGTTTTCAACCAAACACACATTTTCAATGAGAGTAGAGGATACATTACCGACATTTCCAATCCCAATGATTTTTCCTTTTGAATTATCCCCAAACGAAACATCTCCGCCATTTTCGATCTTGGTAAAGCTTGAAAACCAAGAATAATTCCCTGTCATGTGTCTTGAACAGCCACTGTCCAAGTACCACTTATTCTTCTTCTTCTTTGAGCCCTGTAGAGAAAATCTCAAGCTTTAGGTACCCAAACCTTTTTGGGTCCTTGAGAGTTAGCAATGGTTCCTTTCGGAACCCAAACACATTTCATACCATAATATGCATTTCTCTTCACTGCACATCTATTTTTCATATGGCCATCTTGATTGCAATAATGACATACAATTTTATTGTTAATAGATGTATTCTTCACAAAATAATTCTTGTAAAATTTTTGTTTCAAATTCGGTTTATAACCTATGCCACTTTTGTCAAACACACATTTTTGTGAGTTTAGCAAATTGTCCAACATCTTTTGCCCATTTGTAAATTTTAGCACAATTTCATTTAATTCATTACTCTTCTTTCTAAGCATTTCATTCTCATTTTTCAAGTCATTCATGTGTGACTCTAAGTGCTCATGTGAAGTGCTAGAGTTCTCAAATAATGCAATACTATCATGTAATGTTTTGTTTTCTAATTCTAGGCATGTAATCTTTGCACTAAATGAATCATTTTCATTCTTAAGCTCTATCATCTTCTTTTTAAGACTTATATTCTTTTTACCAATCTTCATTAGCTCATCATGCAAATCATTAAAAGCATCATGCAATTCATCATATGTAGGAAGAACACTTACCTCATCAAGTTCATCACATGATTCTTCCCCAATGGCCATGAGAGCTAAGTTTGTCATTTCTTGTTGCTCATCATCGTCACTTGTTTCCTCATCACTATCATCCCATGTAGCCACCATAGCCTTCTTCTTGAATTTGTTGAGAAGAGGACATTCCGGTCGTATGTGTCCGGGCTTCTTGCATTCATAACAAGTGATTGGCTCCTTCTTCTCCTTCTTATTCTTGTAGCCTCTGAACTTTCTCTGCTCATTATTCTTCTTGTAAAATTTTCTGAATCTTCTAGCTAACATAGCCAGCTCCTCATCATCCATTTCGCTTTCCTCATCACTCTCACGTTTTGAAGCCTTGAGAGCAATGTTCTTCTTCTTTTCCTCATGCCCTTTTTCAGCTGCCAAATCTTCTTCATATGAAATAAGAGAGCCAATTAAATCATCAATAGGTAACACATTTAAATCCTTGGCTTCCTCAATGGCAGTCCTTTTTGGTCTCCATTCCTTAGGTAGAGACCTAATGATTTTCTTGACTTTTTCGCTATTTGAAAAAGTCTTTCCTAGGGCTCCTAGAGTGTTCACTATGTCCGTGAATCTAGTATACATAGAGTACACATTTTCATTTTGTTCCATTTGGAACAATTCATATTGTCGAGTGTACCTACTTATTTTAGATTCTTTCACTTGGTTTGTGCCTTCATAGACAACTTCAAGTTTGTGCCAAATCTCATTAGCACTTTCGCAACTAGACACTCTATGAAACTCTTTCTTATCTAGTGCACAAAATAAGGCATTCATGGCCTTGGAATTTAGAGAAGCTTTTCTCTTTTCAAATTCATTCCAATCCCGTGAAGGTTTTGGAATATCTTCTCCGACTTCATTTTTAGTCAAAGGCATGAAAGGACCATCATTAACGATTTCCCAAATCTCATAATCTAAGGCTTGCAAGTAAATTCTCATCCTAGTTTTCCAATATGGGTAATCGTTTCCATCAAAGTAAGGTGGTCTAGAGGTGGACTGCCCTTCCCTAAATGTGGAATCATTTTGAGTTGCCATTGATCTTTAGCTCTAGATGGTTAAATCTAAATAAGAGCACCTCGCTCTGATACCAATTGAAATACAAATGTGCAACTCAAGAGGGGGGGTGAATTGTATTTTTAAAATCTATCCTAACAAATCCACACAACAAGCAATCTAATGTCTTAACAATAATTGAAAACAATAAGTTCAATAATAGCACAATAATTAAAGAGTAAGGGAGAAGAGAAACAAACACACGAATTTTTACGTGGTTCGGCAATCCCCGCCTACGTCCACGCCTCCAAGCGATCCAAGCTCGAGGATTTCACTATCCAAGCCTTTCCAAGGCTTCAACAATTACAATTGACTTCGAGGTGTCAATAAACCTTTACAACAAAGAGATTATCTCCCAATCTCTTCACTCAAGTGTCTCACACACTCAAATTCTCACAAATGAGATGAACAAATGATTATTACAATGAAACTCACTCAATGAGTAGATATACAATGATGAAGAACAAGAAAAGATTCAATGTTTGTATTTCGCAAATTTGAACACTCAAGATATCACGTGTGCCTTTTGTTTTTGCTTGTTGGAGAGCTTCAAAATGAGTTGGATTTGAGTTCTTATAGCTTGAGCTCGAAAACTAGCCGTTACTCACATTCTGGGCTATCCGGTTTGCCGTTTAATGGAATCCGGTAAGCCGGATTTATGTTACCGTTAAGGCAAAATTCAAAATTTTGCCTAACCGGCTTGCCGGATTCGGAATCCGGTAAGCCGTTTTCGTTCTGGTGCTTACTGCCCGAATTCGGCCTGCCGTTTATCAGTATCCGGTAAGCCGCTTGCTACAGTACCTGTTACAGTAAAACATTTCCCGAAATTTANGGACTTCAATTTTTCCTTTGCATTTATGTCATACATGCTTGCATTTAATTTGGGGGTGTGCATGCTTCATCCATATCAACAGCATGCATTTAATTAAGACATGGTCATTGACTTTTAAGATTTTTTTTTATTTGGAGTCTTGATTGAGAACCTATGAACTCTCCATATCATTTTTGCTACTTTTTTCTTATTATTATTATGATGTTTATATTTATGTTAGACCACACGAGAATCTACTTCATATAAATTTATCATTATTAATTGGTGTAGTAAAAACATTTGTCAGTTGCATTTAACTTTATGCATGCTTTGTTTATGCATTAATTTTTTTTTATGAGCTTGCATTTCTCATTGTCAACCATGTATATTCAAATGTGATGAATACTCACCAAAGTGAGCTTCTTTAACTAATAAAAAAGTTATCCCATTGACTTTTCATTTAAAAGCTAATAAGTAGTGAATGTATGTACAATGTATATATGTGATTTAGGATTCATTGTTTTAAACTAGACTTATTATTATTTTTAAAATAATTAATTCTTTACTAACTTGTTTGGCCAAGTGGTTAGGGTAACAGTTCAAATCCCTACAAGCGTAACGTGAGAGTATTTCATTCTTTAATTATATTGTATAATTGAGTGAATGTAGTTTTTTCCTTTTTCTAAGTGTGAGTGGAATAAACATTTCTCGAATATTAATGGGAGTTAAAATTTAAACAGAACTCCATAAATATTGATGTAAGTCGATTGTAGTTTGAGCAATAGTTTTATGTAATAAACAAATAAATAAACTCGTTTCACGAGGTATTAGTTTATGGATTAATATATCTTAAATAGACTTAGTCAAGAGTTTAATACGAATTGAGTTATTCATACCATCCAAATTACAATCCACGTCCGTACGAATTGAGTCTTATTTTAATCTATCATAGAGTAAGTGCCTTGTCGATCGGAGCAGGTCTTTGTACCTAACATGGATTTTTGGGCAGTAATAATAAATGAATAAAGATGAAGGTTTGTTAAGCTTACAGACAATATTTACTTATTTAGGTATATTTTCCTCGGAATGAACTTTCCTGTAGTTTTATTATTTCCGGGGGTGGAGGGGGGAATTCTTCCATTCTTTGGACCCAAATTGGCGGTAGACTTGACTCCTCCTATCAACTTTAATGGGAATATGTGAAGAAATCAACATTATTGTGTGATGTACGTGGGTTGTTTTCCAACCTAGCAGCTTAACTAACAAGATAAGAACTTGTTAAATTCTAAAAAGTCACAGGCTGAAACGTGGATATTTTCGATTGGATAACTCAAATACCTTGACTTGATGTAACCATTATCAAAGTTTTATTTATTCTTTTTTTTTTTTAAATTGTAAAAATGATCAAAGTTAAAGACTTGCATGGCCGTAACTGGTCAGCCTCTACAGGTGCATCAAATTAGATTAGATTGCATCTTAGACCCAACACTAATATATTATTGAAACATTTATTCCGATGAGAAATAAGAAAGAAAAATAATACTGACACCATAAATAAATCCCACCTCAACCCCATGAAAATAAATTTTTGGATAAGTTTATTATCAATTCTAAATTTGGAGTAATTTTATTATTAATTCAATTTTTATTTACTCTTGTAGGAAATTAAGGTGAGATTGGAGTACACTCTCTATCATTATTCGATTAAAAACTTTTATTTAGATGTTAATAAAAAATTAGGAAAAAAAATATCAACAAGTTATAAAAATTTGACGGTACTTCAAAATTCAATGTCCTTGTAATTATTAGACTTATTTTTAGTATTAATATTAATTATTGTCTATCCATTTAAATTTTTTATTTGTGATTTGTTTTATACGACATTAAATTCTTAAGTTTAAATTTACTCTCTCGTTTGCAAACTCTATTTTAATTTTTTTTTCCCTCACTTTTAAACTCTCATATCTTTCGACTCATCTATACGCTTCTGTCCTAAGTTCTAAGTCTTTATTCTACTACAATTGAGAAGGAAAAGTCAGACTTATTTATAATACTATTAGTAAATCCTTGCTTATCAGTCTATTTAGAACCTCTTGTCTGAAGCCTCTCTCCACGTTTCATATTCAGGGCATGTCCTATAACTATAAGGCATAAGCTTAAGCTTTTGGGTTGAAGTCCGACTGATTTTTTTCCTCTTAACAGTAAAGCAACAATTGGAAAGCAACTGTGGTAGTTAGAATGAAGAACATACATAACAGAAGAAGGTTGAATGGGGAAAATTGTTGGCGACTGAAACGATTCAAGCTCACGTAGCAGGTGGGGTTGTAGGATTTGTGTATCCAACATGTACTCGAAATAATAGCTAAAGTAAAAGCACTAACAAGAAAGCACCAACTTGAAGCAGTTAAAGCAGTGTATCTCAAATCAAGCTGATTTTTTAGTGCTTTTGTACGACGGATCAGCTCTTGTTGGAAAATATAATTCTTTCTGTATTGTTTTGGGTCGTAAAGTTTGGATCAATGATTCAATATATGCAATGCAAGTGGGGTTACTTGTTAGTGGACAACGCCACATATTATTGCTTAGCTTGGATTTCACACTCATCACTAAAAATTTTAGCCCTGGATTGTTGGTTACTTTTCTAGATTGAAAATCAACTCAATATTTCACTTTAGACATCGTCCACTACGATTTGTTCCTGGATAGCGACAAATGAATTGTCCTTTGGAAGATTAGAAGTTTGGCCACCTTTGTACATCATAAACCTTGCTTATACATCCAAAATAGATTTGACAGAGATTTTGCAGATGATATGTATAAATTATGGATATTATGTTTAGAAATTTTGTCCTAATGAAGATAATTTCATTTTAATAAAAGTGAGAATGTTATTAACAGAAAAAAAATAATTATAGATACTAATATTCTAACTGATAAAAAAAAGTCATATATATATAAATAGCACACTGTCTTATTGTGCTTCTACTCAATTTTGAATCTAAACAACTAAAGTGTTTGACAGATACGTATTTTTACTTCACAGCTAGATTAAAATCTATACCTAATAGTTTGTTAGGATTTAATCCAAATGAATCGCCGTTTCACGCTATCACAGCAAAGCCAAGGCTATAATGAAGTTGTATGTAACGGCTAGTCTTGGGCTCCTGATCTAAAAAGAATCTCTAGTTACGTCTAAATGATCGTCAATGCACAGTTGAAGCAACCATTTATGCCGCTAATAAGGCAAGAAACTAAAAGGCTCCCTTTAAAGCTTTCGTCCTTATCTACGTTGAGAAGGACAATTAAGTAGAATTTAGACTCTGTTATCATTCAAGACTTACGTATGACTCCCCCCTTCACATCGGAGAAAGCAACAACTCGATTTGGACTGATTGATTTTTTTCATCAAGATTTGAAAGCAAGAGCGAGCGAGTGTCTGGCTCTCTTATTTTTTAATACACACCACAAACTTTAAAGTTATTAATACATACATGGCCAAACATTAGGTGTAATTGTGGCATCATGTCACAGTTGCATCTAATCGTTGGATATCAGTGGATCTCATTAATTCAACTGCATTTAATGATTAAATGCAACTATAGTACGGTGTCATAATTACACCGTAGCATAATCTCACATACATGTGGTACATGTTCATTTATTTATTTGAATAAAATGTGAAACATGTTTCCGGCTCTTGTAAATTAGAGACTCAAAGTGACTTTAAGCAGACTATCTCTTTCTCAATTAAAAGTTTTTGAATTTTGATTGAGTGCCCCTTTCAGTTTTTCTGGCTGGCATCCTGCATCTCGTGCTTAAATAGGAAACGACAAAAGAGTACTATGTCTTGCATGTTTCATGACTCGTGTGTGAACGTAAAATTTGGTTGGGTTTATATTATTAACCTCGTGTGTAATTACCGGCTTATTAGTCCAGCCTTCCAGTGTTATCTGTAGACTTGCGACATCTCGTCAACCACGTGATCCATGTCATTGGAACCGTCCATTTAGCTGCTATTATTAAGATAAGGATGGATCCTTAATCACTTTTTTGATCGGCTACAAGTTTTTAATTAAACAATTTCATACAAATATATATAATATTCCTCATCATGCAGGCGATCTATCACCACGTTATTCAACCAGGCACCACGCAATTAAAAAGCAGGTCCTCGTTGATTCTTTGGCCTTCTTTTTCCAAACTATGGTTTTAGAATTATGAGAACAAAAGAATCGTGTTTTAATCACTAGCTTCTGCACGGACTCGAAATTTCTAAATTCCTCATGCATGGGATCCACATACTTTCATTTCTCCCATTAACGTATTTGACATTTTGGGGGGTGCTTATTAGTTGAATTAGTAAACTTTCTTATATTAAGATCTAAAGTTAGAACCTTACTCGAACGAGTGAGAAGAGAGAGGAGATTGAATTGTCGTAATGCTAAAAATATATATATATTTTTTATATATATTACAAAACAATTGATTTTAGATACTAGTAGTACCTTAGATACTTTCCATTGAAAATTTGACCAAATTTAATTTTTAGAAATAAGATGGATATGTGGTTGTGATGTTAACACGTAAGCAGACAATTATTCAATAAACTTTTTCCATATGCACTAGCAATAATGCTATATTTTAGTCTTATTTTGTGCTCTAACTTTTAAGCTGCAATTACTGTAAAAAAAATATAGTAATAAAATAAAAATTAATAGTGTATAGTAAACATGACTATTAAATAATAATGTTAACAAAAATAGTAAAGATATTAAAGTTTTTAACGTAAAAATAACTGATCAAATTAATTTACCTTTCAATTTACAGTAACTAGTATTTAATAAATACTTTAGTGTTGTAGTTTTTAAAATATAATTGTCTAACCTCAATACTAAACGGGACCTTACTAAGTTTAGATACTTAATTAGGATACTTGTTGATGTGTCATCAATCATTTAATGCCATGTGTATGATAATAATTGATTTTATTATCAATTATTTTTATAACTCAATTAATGGTTGACACATAATATGCCATATTATTAAGTATCCTAATTAAACATCCAAAGAGAAGGAAGCATAACATTACTCATACACTAATTACTAAATTTAAAATCATCATAAATATGTGAAATTACGTCGGATGTTGATGTGCTCACAATTGATGATGTTAACACCACTAGACTTTCTTGGTAGGGTGTGAGGCTGCGATTCTGAATATATGTAGTGTATATACTTCAATCAAACTTTCCATTTTTCAATTTTATTTATGCTGGTTTCGTCGCAATTTCCATTAATATTACAACTTTTTAAAAAGCAATCCTTGACACCTAGATATTTTGCACAAACGAATGTAATTAGCCATTAGCGGTGTGTTTGCCTCTTGGAAAGGGATTGAGATTCTCTTGCGTTATTGATAATGTTTATTTGCTATAAAAGGAACCGGAATGAATTTTAAATGGGATCCACAAATTTTAAGACATAAGAATTACATTTTTATAGAGAATTTGATAATGAAAATGAGATAACGAGAATAAAGAGTGTATTGATATTTTTACACATAAATAGAATAAAAAATTCATTTTACCCGTTTAAATACTAGATGATGATGATGATGATAATTATTATTACAGTAAAAATATTTGTTCTTTATTTTGTTAGTGAACAAATACATAATTATAACTAAGAGCATTTTAATAACTTGTGACAATTCATTACTATTACAAAATAAAATAAAAAAATATTAATAGAAATATAACTCATCTCTAATTTTAATTCTGTTTCTGATTCTTGTAACTCAAGTGAATAATTTACTATTATTTTTATTCATCATCTTGATTCCAACTTATTCTATTGATACTCATTCCGATTCCGAAAAATTAAAGAACCGTAAGTCTGTTGTGATGAACACGTATAGGACACTCTCTTAAGCTTTGCCAATGGAGTCAAGGTTAAGTCAAAATACCCTTTTACGGTTAAAGCCGAAATTCATACAGTGGTTTGTAAATTCTGAAAAAGTGATAGGCCCACAGCAACATTAACAGCGAGCCAGCAAGCTCCCCCACCACCCTCTCATCAAATTAGAAACGCTTTTTCAGTAGCATCTCATGATAGTAATAGTCTTTTGTTTCTGTTTTAGTCGGCAATTGACTTTTCTTTTCCGTGATAAAAACCCAGGCAAAACTTACATCTATTAAGTAGTTTAAGGAACTAACAGAGGAAAATAAAAATAATCCTGATGGAGAACAACCCTAGTTCCTCTAGAACTGACAGAAAAACCATTGAGAGAAATAGAAGAAATCAAATGAAGGCCCTTTATTCCACTCTCAATTCTATTGTGCCCCATCAAAGACCTATGGTATATATCTCTCTCAACAACATTAATTTTCTAACTGATCAATTCTGTTTTTCTTTTCGGTTTAATCAACATGGAGTTGCAGGAAGCGACATTTCAACAACATTAATTTTCTAACTGATCATTTCTGTTTTTCTTTTCGGTTTAATCAACATGGAGTTGCAGGAAGCGACATCACTACCTGATCAGCTAGATGAAGCTACCAAGTACATAAAGAGGTTACAGACAAACTTGGAGAGAATGAAGGAGAGAAAAGAGAGGTTAATGGGCATTGAAAAGCCTGATGCAGATGCAGCTGCAGCCACAAGCAGCAGTGGGAATAGTAGTGGAACAATAACGACCGGGTTAAGGTCACCGCAAATTGAGATTCACGAAATGGGTTCGGCTTTGGAGGTGGTTTTGACAACTGGGTTGGATTTTCAGTTCATGTTTGTTGAGACTATTCGCTTGCTCCACGAAGAAGGTGTTGAAATAGTCAATGCCAGTTTCAATGTTGTTGAAGATACCATCTTTCACACAATACATTCTAAGGTATTATTAATTAAGTTGCACAAACATATTACATATATAACAATCATCTTTAGGTTTTCTAATTAAGAATGTTTCAGTGGTTTAAAAATTTCTTTTGGCTGTTTAAATTGTTAAGCAGATTGGAGATTCTGGGTCGGACCATGATGCTTCAGCAAGGATATCAGAGAGACTGAAGAAGTTTGGCCAAGATGCTAGTGCATTTTGAAGTGTACGGTAAGATGCATGATTCCTTTTTTATGGAGGAAGCATGTAAGGTTCATCACTCAATATCTTTGCATCAATGTGATTTAGAAACCTAAATGCTATAATTAAAAAGTGTGCCCATTGAGGATTTTTTGTTCTAAGTAGTCTTTCCATCTTGGTTTTTGTGTAGATGCAGTTGAAAAAAAGAACTGTATTTGACTGTCCAGCTATCGACACAATAACCCTAGCTAATCAAAGTGTGATTAGAGTTCTGTGTGTTATTAATTAATTCTAGTTAAACTACGGCTAGTGCAATAGCTTTTGAATATTTCATCTGGTAATGTGTTCAGACGACTATTTGCTTTCAAATGCTACGATAATTGCTTGATTAATATTGGATTACACTTGGTTGCTTGATTAATTTTGGGTTACACTTAATTTGATGATCATAATGTGGATTTGATAAAGCTAGCGTTAATTATTTATGCTTCTGCTGGTTATATCTTATTGGATACAAATGGGCACATTTGGTCCGGTCTGTTTAGATTAATATATAAAAATCTTGACCTCTCGATGTTCCTTGTTCATCACATGTTGACTTTGACATTCCTTCCATTCTTATATTAAATAGCTAGATTAACATGTAATGTTTACATACAAGTACAGCATGTATCTTCTAAATTTTAGAGGAGATAATCAATTTGGTTGAGACTTTTGAATTTGAGATTGGTAATGGAAAATCATGTTTGTATTCAACTTATATATACAATAGATATATATGGCTACTAGTTTTGAAGACTTTAGCAAGATGAGTGGCAACTGGCAAGAGTATAAAGATCTTCTAAATGTGTCAAATTGTTTGTAAAATTAGATACACTCGGTTTTTTTTAGGTGTGAAAAAATGAGTTTTTTTTTTTTTTTGAAAGAGTGAAAAAATGAGTTTATTTCCTTCTTCTTCCTTTTTTTTTCCCTTTCTTTTTCCCCACTTCAAAGATGATTGATGGCTGGTCATTTATATGGTCATTTATATGTTTGAAGCAGTCAAGAAGACTGACATGGGATGAAGTCATGAAGGGTATTGAAGGGATATGTTGTTGAAGGATTGCACGCATAAATATAATATTTGATTCTCGCGGGTCTATTTCCTCATGAGGCCATATTTGCAATTTAATTTTAGAGCATAAAATAATTTTTCATGATCAAATAAATCAGAAAGTAGAAATTTAAACGAGTATTGATTCTTCTGAGCTGAGGAAAATATTTAAGTGACAGAGAATAGAGTTTCATTTATTTTATTTTCCCCCCGTCAACTACTTTGCTAGAAATTAAATAAAAGTCTAAGTCAATCTGAACACAATAATGTTTACAGTTACATAATTTGTATTTAACTAATAATATCACTAGACATCCCGTGTTGAAATTAATTTAGGCTTTTTTCAAGTTTTCAAACCAACAGGACCCATTCCTCTTTGCGTTGTGGTGGTCTAGTTACACAACACTGCTCATCTTTATATATATGGTATCATGGTAATTTGGGTGCATTTGGCCTGCCGGATTAAATTAGATATGATAGTATTAGGTTAACTAGGATTGTACTGGATATTAGATAGCCAGGTTGCTAGAACATGCAATGTTCACAAGCGACTGCATGCATATTATTCTAAATCCTACACTTTAGAATTTGAGATTGGTATGAGAAATCAAATCATGTTTGCAATCAGCTTATAAAAGATTTATAATATGGCCACAGATTTTGAAGACTTCGGGGAGATGAGTGACAACTAGCAAAAAAGTAAAAGAATATTCTATGTCAAAATTGCTTGTAAACTTTGGTTTAAGGTGTGAGAGAATGAGTTTGCTTCTTTATTAATATCTTCCTTTTTAATTAAACCCGTCGAAGATTATTGATGTCTGGCCATATGTTTGCATGTTAAAAGCGCTAATGCAAGTCTTCAGACATAATTGCATATTAATTGATGTATTAATGAGAAGAGACATTTTAGTAATAAAGTCAATTAATATTGCACGTAGAGGTTTATTTCATCATATTATATTATGTACAACAGAACAGAATAATGCATAAAGGGCAACAGTGTATGTTGCCATGCAATGCGATATATATATATATATAGAAAAAGAAAAAAATAAAGGTGCCACATGGTTACTGTTTTAATTTTTCCTTCAAGTACTTGGACTAGAAACTTGGAAAGTAAAATAAAATGCAGCGTAAATCTGAATGCACGCTCATGTGTAACGGGTTGGCTTATATGATTTATGGCCACAGCAGAAGAGACCTCCTTATCCACTCATTTTGTGGCTCCATCAATTCTAGTACTGGTAATCAGTAATCAGTAATCAGTAATCAGTAATCAGTGTAGCTAATAAATAAAAGTATATTACCCAGTTTTGAGGCACGCAAGGCTGCTTCGAGTTTTCAAATCAATGGTGGTGGTGGGGGTGGTGGGATCCATCCCCTGTGTTGTTGTGGTCAGGGTTCAAATTTCAAAATGTTTATCCATACACTTACGGTGGGCATCAACCCGCTCAATCCGCGAATCCATTCGTGTGATTTTTTACGGGTTGAATTAGGTTATTAAATTTCCAATCCGTACTATTTACGGGTTGGGTTAGATTAAAAATTTTTAATCCAACCCAACCCGTCAACCCGTGTATATATATATATATATATATATATTATATAAATTTTGATCTTTTATATAAAAATTAAAAAAAATATAAATATAAAAATTTTGAAATGTTGGATTTGTTTTAAGGATTTTAATATTTACATTTTTTTTGTTTATCTAATTTATTTATTTATTTTTGTTCACTATTTAATTAGACTATAACAATAGATTTTTTTAAAAACCAAATCCAATCAACCTAACCCAACCGGTCAACCCGTATGTATATAAAAATTATTATATAAATTTTGATATTTCATATACAAATTTAAAAATATAAATATAAAAACTTTGAAATATTGGATTTGTTCTAAAAAATTGTATTTTTTAATTTCTTTAATTAATTAATTTATTTTTGTTCACTATTTAATTATGCTATAAAAATAATTTTTTAAAAAGTCTAACCCAATCAACCCAACCCGTAAAACTACGGGTTGGGTCGGGTTGGGTTGAAAATTTTCAACCCGTTCTACATGCGGGTTGGGTCGAGTTGATGCTCAACCCGACCCGTGCCCACCCCTACATACACTACGCAATTATACTTCGACACTGCTCAGTGCCAAGTTTAGGAGAGATTTAGAAATACTTATAATGTATTACAATTAACTAATGGGGGTGGGCGTTGGTTAGGATCGATTTGGTTTTGGAATAAATTTTTTATTTCGGTTTAATTCGGATTTGAAATTTAAAAAAAATCATCCAGTCTTTAAGAATAATAAAAATAGAATCAAAACTAATAATTTAATTTGGTACGATTTCTTAATTTTTCAGTTCGATTTTAATTTTTTAGTTTGGTTTTAATTTTTCGGTGATGGTTTTGATTAACAAATTAATTTTTTAGTTCGGCTTAACTTGACACAAGATCTACTACGAACAATGTATAATAAATAAAAATAAATAATTTACAAATTAGTATTCACAAAAAAAAATTGCAATCATTTTGGACTATAACGAAGAATTTTCGTAATTATTATGACTATCTTTAATATAAAATAAATTAAGTTTCCATGCCATAATAGTTTTATCAAAACTTTAGGGACTGTAGCGATATTTTACCAAACAACTTCCTTTCAAGGACCCTCTTGAAAAGTTTAAAAAAAAATATTAGGGACCCTCTTTAAAAGTTTACAAAAAATATTAGGGCATAACAAAATTTCTACATGCAAACATTCCGCAAACATTAGGTGATACTAAAATTTTATAAAGGATAGGGATCAAAATGATATTATCGATTCAGTTCGAGTTTTGTTACTCTCGGTTCAATTTCAAATGGTTTGGTTCGGTACTTATACATTTTTTTTAGCTTTAAAAAATTTGAATTGAAACTGAAAAAAACCGAACTATTATGCGTGTGTAATTAAATTTAATATAATAATTATTTGTATAATAATTTTTTAAAATAAATACGCATATGTCATAACATCATTTACTTATTATATTTCTGATATCATTCCTCTAATATATTCTAAAATTTTTCTATCTTTAGATATATTAACAATATTTTATCAAAGACTTTCAACCGGAATAATAATAATAATAATAATAATAATAATAACAATTAAATACTTATAATCTATAAATGATAATATTAAAAAATAGCATAACCTCGCGCACAAACCCAGGTGTGGGTGCAGGTTTGAATAGACGCATGCTGACAAGGATAGGGATGGCAAAATTCGGGTGCAGGTTTAGCCTTTTCGGATCCGGACCCGAACACATATTTTCTATATCGAACCCGAAAATAAACCCGCCTTTTTCACTCTGGGTTCGGTTCGGGTTCAACCCAGAAAAATTCGGGTTCCAAGATTGTGGGGTTTCAACCCGGATTGATGAATCCAATTAAAAAAAAAAACTAAATTCAATTGAAAAATCAAATAGAAATACAAATCCAGGATTTCCGCAAATCAAGTACAAATTTAGGTTGTAAACAAACCAAATACAAATCAGCTCATTCAATTCTTGGTTCGATATCATTATCATTATTGCTGCATTTTAATCAAATCGATCACGTTTCCAACACTTTAATCTATTAACAGCAACAACCAAGACTCTCAGTTTTCAACCCGTTAGCAGTTCTTTAGATTTGTTGAGTGGTCGTTTTGAACCCTTCGCAAAGGATTGCCTTATTTGTTAAAACTTCCTCCACCAAGCACTGCTCTAATTTGTGTACGCCAGCATCGTGTGCACTCCCCTCAATAGCAACTACCTCGCCTTCTTTCTCGGGAAGAGAAAGGGCAGTACAGAACTGATGTAACTCCTCATAGTCCATGCAGAGAACAGATGAAAGACAGAAAGAGAAAGTTGAGATGAGTAGGCGAAAGAGAGAAGAAAGTGAAAGCACTCCAGTTGAGTGAATAATCACAGCAAACAATTAAAAAATATTTCAAAATTAAATAAGCTATAAATAATGATGATGATGAATAGTCGCATCACCGTTGGTTACCAGTCGCGCCAAAGAAGACAAGGAAACAACGGCTGGTAATTATGATGATGAACAACCGCGAAGGTGAAAACGATGATTTGATTTGATGAAGATGAGCTAAAGAGGGACTGAGAGAGGAAATGGTTGCTGCGGTTGTGAAAATGTAAATGAGCTAGGGCACCATTTGAGCTTTTTTTTTCCTATTTATATTAAAAATAATTTTAAAAAATTAATATTAAAATTAATAAATATCCAGGTCCGAATTTCAGTTATACAGGTTCACCTGAACTCATAACCAGACCCGGATATATGCGGGTTTTGAAAATGGCATCCGGATATCGGATTTATTTAATCCGGTACGGGTTGAACCCAATCTGAAAAATTCAGGTTTCGTCCGAGTTCGGATTGAATTGCCATCCCTAAACAGGCATGACTTGTCATTTTTCACTTCTCCATACCCTCATCGATACCTATAAATATTAGGCTCAAACTTTTTGTTCATTTAGTTTGAACATTACGAAAAATATTTAGTTGGAAGGAAATCATTAATAGAAGGCTAATTAATAATAGTACACATACAAATTAGTTATGTCTACAAACTAGTATGCGCATTAACTAAGTTGATATGTATGCATCCAATTGATCAACTGTTTTTAATTTAGTATTAAAAATCAACAAATTAATTTGTAAACTAAAATATTTAATCTTTTGTTTCACTTACCGATTCAAAAATGTCAACAAAAATTAATTACCTGTATATGGTTGCTTGATGCAGTAAATGAGGCATCTCCTACATCATGAACCGAATTAGGTTTTAAAAACATTAGAACTTAAGCATATCAAAAGATAAAATAAAATTTAAAAAAATTTGCGCACCTCTAACTTAAAAAATAAATAAATAAAGTACTTTAAAATTATCAAAATTTGAAACGGGCAACTTAAGTTTAACCAAATAATATGAATTTTTATCCAAAGCAATATGATTGGATTTGGATGGTAGTATTTTAAATAACTCGGGGTGTATTTCAAAATCATGGCCACTTATCAAATGGGCCAGAAAGGGTTGGGTTCGGTTTATGTCGGTTGGGTTCATCTGGCCCAAGTAACACACCCTACACATAGTACACAATCTCAAGCAGGCAAAAGGCAAGCTCACAACTCACAAGTTGAAAAACGGGTTGAACTGGCACTCTTTTATCTGATTATATTAACTTCAACTTCACCGAAATCAAAACCCTAGCTTTTTCACTTCAGTCTAATCACAATGGTGAGCGGCGAATTTGAGATCGGAGCCGTTCCATTCAACCCTGACGGCTGGGGTCCACCGGAATCAACGGCAACTACAACCGCTGCCCTCCCTCTCCACGTGCCGTTTGCCCCCTTCTCCCGATCCGAAAAACTTGGTCGGATCGCGGACTGGACCCGCAACGCATACAACAATCCATCAAACCGCCAAAACGCTAGCAAAAATCCGGCCGACACCGTTTTCGACTTCTCCGCCGACGATTCCTTTCCTCTGTCTGCCAATCCCGACGACGACTCCTCCTTCCGTCTCGTGGACGGCAAGCCTCCACCGCGTCCGAAGTTTGGCCCTAAGTGGCGGTTTAATCAGCACCACCGTCCTCAGTTGCCCCAGCGCCGCGACGAGGAGGTGGAGGCCCGTAAGCGCGAGGCTGAAAAAGAGCGGGCCCGACGTGACCGCCACTACAACCTCAACCGCTCTAACGTCAACCAGACCCGACGTGAAGCTGCAGTTTTCAAATCCTCTGTCGACATTCAGCCCGAATGGAACATGCTCGATCAAATTCCCTTCTCAACTTTTTCAAAACTTTCCTTCTCTGTTTCGGAGCCTGAAGACTTGTTATTGTGTGGGTCCCTTGAGTACTACGACAGGTCGTACGATCGTGTCACGCCGAAGAATGAACGTAGGCTCGAGAGGTTTAAGTACAGGAACTTCTTCAAAGTTACTACCACTGACGATCCAGTGATTCGTAGACTTGCTAATGAGGATAAAGCAACGGTTTTTGCAACGGATGCAATTTTAGCAACGCTTATGTGCGCGCCCAGGTCAGTTTATTCGTGGGATATTGTGATTCAACGAGTTGGGAATAAGTTATTTTTTGATAAAAGGGATGGGTCACAGTTAGATTTGTTATCTGTTCATGAGACCTCTCAGGAACCTTTACCTGAGGCTAAAGATGATATAAATTCTGCTTATTCGTTGAGTGTTGAAGCAGCTTATATTAATCAGAACTTTTCACAGCAAGTTTTGGTTAGGGATGGTAATAAGTTGACATTTGATGAGCCTAATCCCTTTGCAAATGAAGGAGAGGAGGTAGCTTCCGTAGCTTATAGGTACAGAAGGTGGAAGCTTGACGATGATATGTATCTTGTTGCGAGGTGTGAGGTGCAGAGTGTTGTGGATGTTAATAATCAGAAGTCGTTTTTGACGTTAAATGCTCTTAATGAGTTCGATTCCAAGTACTCTGGTGTTGATTGGAGGCAGAAGTTGGAGACTCAAAGGGGTGCGGTTTTAGCCACTGAGTTGAAGAACAATGCTAATAAGTTGGCAAAATGGACTGCACAATCGTTGTTGGCGAGTGCTGATTTGATGAAATTGGGATATGTTTCAAGGGTTCATCCACGTGATCATTTTAACCATGTGATATTGGCAGTGATGGGGTATAAGCCAAAGGATTTTGCCACCCAGATTAACTTGAGTACTGCAAATATGTGGGGAATTGTGAAGAGTATTGTGGATTTGTGCATGAAGTTGAATGAGGGGAAGTATGTGCTTGTGAAGGATCCATCTAAGCCGCAAGTGAGGATCTATGAGGTTCCCCCAGATGCATTTGAGAATGATTATGTGGAGGAGCCTTTGCCAGAGGAGGAGCAGGTTCAGCCACCTACTGAGAATGCTGAAGGAGTGGAGGCAAATGGAGCTGCAAATGATTTGGATGATGTTGTTGTCGATGCTCAAGCTTGACGGTAATATTCGTTATCATATTTTATTTATTTTGGTTAAGCTTTTGCACTTTAATGAGTTGTACTCTTTTAGCTACATGTCTTCTATAACTATTGTTTGCATTAAGATTTGTAGTTTTTGTATTTATAATATATATGTCAAAGCTACTGAAACATGGTTGATGAATTTTTGTGGTTAATGCTGGACAACAATACTGAATCCCAAGGTCAAGATACTGTTTGTGATATGTTGAATATATGTGAGGTGAGCTGAGAGGTTCCAGTAGTGTTTGCCTATTTTGGCTTCTGCATTCTAGGCATGGTCCTTTTGGCGTTTCTGTCATGCTAAGGATTGATGAGTTAAATACTAGTATGTCTCGGTTTCTTGCCTTAGCATGCTGGGACTTGTTGGCCACTAGAAAAAGAGCACATGAAATAGGAACTAAAAGAAGATCAAAGAAAGGACATGAAGGGATTTCTGTCCCTTAATTCCAAGAGCAGAAAGGACATAAGGACTGGAAAAGAGTGAGTTGACGCTTTTTCCTATTACTCTGGGATTAAGGTTGTTATGTAACTTTTATTAGTGGTGGCCGTTTGGAATAAGAAGATCCTATGTTTCTTCTTAAAACCCTAGGAACTGATTTTTTTAATTTCCTTGACTGAATACTTCAAATGCTTGATGTTTAGGATCAGTGATAAGGAATGCCTAATTTTTCTCAGCGGTTAGCGAGATAAGCAACTTATGGTTCAATTACTTCTCAAGCTGAAATTGTCCTTTTACTCTATTGCAAGGTTTTGAAGGTGATCCAAGAAACATAGTTCTTTCTTCGGATCAAAACTTAAAATACAAAGTATAGATAGAACTTCCTCTGTAATCTTGATCTTGGGGCAACAGGATAATTGTGCTTCCTGGCTGAATTTGTAACTTACAACTTGGCAACTGTTTTGTTTCCATTCATAAAAAACTATGATGTCTCAGTATCTTAAAGATTTAATCAACTCCTTAATTTTCAATCGAATATCTTCTTCAGTGGAGTCCACTGTTTCTGTTATACCTCCATATTGAACTGTTTAATCTTCTTAAAAGAGATAAAGTGAAGGTACCCTGTTTCTTCTTAGGATGTATCCAACAATGTTGTCTCTGGGCAACGGTTATCTTCTTAACGGTGGCAACTAATGCATTTCCTACTGCATCCAGTTCATTGCAGTTGGTAGACTCTGATTGTTTTTGCATATTCAAGCTCACTGTTCTCACTGTACCACTTCCCTCCATTGTTAACACCTGGTAGCTTGTTACACTCTGACCATTCCTTTAATGGCTTGACCACTTCCTGATCTGAGTTTTAGATTCTTTTTGGTATTAGTTGTATTATGTGAATTAGTGCAAACTTTTTTATTTGCAAAAGGTTGCTCAACCCTGTAGCAGATTTGAATTGCTGATTGCTAAATTACGATTTGATGATTACAGGTCGAAGTCTTTTTTTAATCTAAAAACAGATACCTGCCAGTGAGTGGTTTGCATCATGACAGTAGCAGACTAGCAAGCTGAAAGGATTCTGGCCCTTTTTGACCTGATGTTTTTGATGTTGTAAGTCAAGCAGCAGAATACTTCAATTATGATAGTGTATGGTGCCCTTTGGAGATCAGTGGTTATAATTAGTTGCCATGACTTTTGTTGCTATGGATAATGGAACCTTGTCTACAATGATTTTCAAGGTTTTATGATTATTTTTTTTCACTTGTTTTGAATTTTAATTATGATTGATTATCTTTTGGCATTGTCATGCTTGACTTCATTAAGGATAAACGAAGTGAACTTGGTGGTGGTGATACTATTATTTATTATCTTGTTATATTGGCTGGCTGCTTTTGCCTTGTCATCTCTTGTCATACTTTGCACTTGGCCACAAAATGGATTTTACATCAAGACTAACTCATGTTTCCATGCATGCGTTTTTCCTTACAAGACAACGCTAGTGTGGGAAGTTTTTCGACGTTGGGCCATTTAATCTTTGGAAGAGGAAGGTTGTGAAGGATCCTGTGCGTAGAAGATGTCAGAATGAGAGATCTCTTTCAAAACTGAACACAATCTGAACCTTAAATCGGATTGGATTCTGATGGGATGAATATTTCAGATTAATTTGGGATAGGATCAGACCAGATTAAATTCAAATGACAAATATCAGTTGAATTTGGGGGGGACGTCGATGTGGTTACCAATTGCCAAAGAAGGCTAAGATTGTCTAGCCAAATTGTGGGCAAAAGCAGAATAATAAGAGCAATAATGACAACAAAGCATTGATTTCCACCAAGTGTCAATCCTTCAAGTTTAATTGCCATGTCTGGAAAAAGATTCTCCAACTCCTCTCTTTCGAAGATCAAGAATCAATTAGTAGAGGTGTATGTTCATGACAACTGAAACATTTAGCTCCTGTTTGCTTTTTAACTTAATGACTTAAAGTGACTTAATTTAATTAATTAAGTTAATTAGAAGTGTTTGTTTTTATAACTTAATGAGACTTTTTAGATATTTTTAACTTAATAAAATAAGTTAATTTTTTTTTGCCTTTTTACTTAATGGAGAAATATGAATTAAGTTAATTATTTGCTAATGTAAAAAATATACATGTTTTATAAGTTATTTTTCATGTCTATCCCAAAACTCACCCATAGATATTTACCCAACATAAAAATATATATATTTTTTCTTTCTTATATTATATACGATAAAATTTAAAATTTATGGTTCTTTTTACTTAATGGAGAAATATGAATTAAGTTAATTATTTGCTAATGTAAAAAATATCCATGTTTTATAAGTTATTTTTCATGTCTATCCCAAAACTCACCCATAGATATTTACCCAACATAAAAATATATATGTTTTTTCTTTCTTATATTATATACGATAAAATTTAAAATTTATGGTATTTTATATATTAAATTCTAAAATAATTATGTATTCACTTGAATATAGTTTTACTTATAAATGTTAAAATATTATGGTATTTAATATATTATTTATTTAACATTCAAATTTAATAAGGATACAAATGTAAAATTACATTTTTTCAGTTTTTTAAATTGAAAAAACCAAACAACTTAATACTTATTTTTCGAGATGCAGACGAAAAAACAAACATATTATTTAGATTTAAACATTCAGACTTATTCAGAATTTAGACTAATTTAAGTCTATTCAAATTTCAGACAAAAAAACAAACGTCACCTTAGTATTTCCTTCTTCCCATAGGCTCGGTGCTGGCTGGTTCGGGAGTTGATGTGGGTTTGGGACCGCCGACTACGTTTGTGGCTTCGGGTTTGTGAATCTGGCCAACGATTGTCAATGCGGCTGGGTTCGTGGGTTTGGTTGGGTTCGTAGACTTTTGTCTAAGTCAAGTTGACAAGTTCTTATCCGAATCCGATCCAATGCCTATTGCCTAGTCCTAGTAAGCATGCTGAAAAGGTATGGAAACTGACCGCTTTTCGTACGGTAAATGTTGGGTGCACTTCAAGAGCTGGCAACGAGCAGTGAGGAAGGAGAACACTGAATCAGATTCCTCTCAATACGAAAGGCAGTAAGGCAGCAATATTTTGTGTATCAAACAACTTCTTGAACTCCATTTCCTTCATCTAGCACAATTGATGAAATAATAAGTCAATAACAAGCAGAGAGTCTCCTGTGATAATTTGAAAAGTAAAACTATCTTTCCTGTACAAATATAAATAAATCTTATACATGAAATCAACAATCATGAAACCAAAGAATATACGAGGGATAACAAAATAAAACACATGAGCGACTAAAAATTCCTAGAAGATCATATTATTCATATAAATATGAAATATTTCAAAGAATTAGATAGGTAAAAATTGCCGTCATGCGGGCTACAATCTTATAGAATCAAATTATGCATCATTTTTTATTTAACAAAAGAAGAATTTCCGGGGTATAATGAAAACAATTAAATATTGCTATTTTGAATTTAATTGGCATAACTTAAAAATAAGTTTTTGTACCAAATCATCTTGAAATAACCACACGTCAAATGCAAAGTGAGTGGGCGATTCATCTTTTCTTTTGCAGCACTGCTCAACTCATACCCGTCTCATTTTTTTATATTTTATGCTTGAATCGAATGGATACAACACAATCATACAATACAAGAAATCAAGAACTGCTATTGGCTTATACGCACAATTGGTATTGATATTATCAAACTTCCATTACATCGGATCGGATCGGATCGTATTTATAATAATATGATATGTTATATGGATCAGGCTACGTTGCAACTGTGGTACCGTGTCACAGTTGCATCTAGCCGTTGGATGTAGTTAGATTGATGGAGTCTACTGACATCCAACGGTTAGATGTAACTGTAGCACGATACCACAGTTGCACCTAAGGTTTCCCCCTGTTATATCCGATTATCTCGATCATTCTAATTCATTTTATATTTCTAAGTCAACAGCAACTTATTATTTTCAGCTCGCCATTGAGGTGCTGCAACCCTAAGCCTAATGTATAATCTCTCGATTGAATACAAAAACAGCTGTTCGATTTAAATGTGACTTCTTGGTGGATCCCGTTATGGACGCAGCTTCATAAATTACACATACCTGATGATGATTACATCAGTGAAGCTATATATAATCCTTTACCCCAAACTCAAGAAGAAATAAAATTTAAGTGATCCTTATTTCTTACTCAATATAATTAATTTTTATTAATTAAACTTGTCCTATGAGTTAACTGACAGTTAATACTTTTTTTGTTTTTGTTTTTTTCTGCTTTACTGGGTTTGTCTTCGGCTCTTCTGGCACATGCGATTCATCGGCCGATCATTATGATTTATAATAAAAGCTTTGTCATTTATGCCTTTTTGATTAAAAAATAATAATTATTATTATTTGCAATCTTTATGATTGTAAAATCAGAGCATAGTGAAACTTCTGAACTTTAAAAGCTGCATTTTGTATGCGAGCTTGTAGAAAGTAAATAACGAATATTATGCAAGTTTAAGCAGCCATTACTGATCTATAATTTTACTTGTGTGTGGAAATGTGGATCAATTAATGTGGGCTTAAATAAAAATCAATGATTTTTTGTTGAAATAATTTTTGTTTCCGATAAGTACATTGAAGATCAATTATTGCATATGTGTTTAAGCAAAACACAAAGTTCTTCAACTTCAAGTTATATGATTTAACTGGAATTCTATGACAAATGCATGAAAATATTTGTTTATAGAGTGGGAGTGAAAGAGTTTATGAGAAGCTGTTATCATCTCCAGCTTCAAATAATTCAACCGACCTCCATCGCCAGAAAGTACCTGTTACTTGCGTCTCAACCAGGGAAGGGTTAATGCCATGTCAGTAATCAACTGAGGGATGCGTACTGAAAGATGATTTGGTCAAGAATCAAGCCCATGAAAACATAAAAATAATACTATATTTACTTGATTAGAATATTTAATTTATATCTCAATTAAAATAATAGAAATTGTATCATTATTTAATTAGTTAAAGTAGTAGTTAATCAAAATATAATATCTAACCTTCTATAAAAGGACCAAAATGCGGGACAGAGGAATTACATTTGCAGTTCCATATATAAAAAGCTCAATCACATTATCTAGAAAGTTATCATCTCCAGAGTTTTTATTTATTTCATGCGTTGGAGCAAATTTGACATTCGCTTAGATTTGGAAATTTCTACTATTAATTTTACGCGGAAAACGATTGATAAATTTTACACGACTTACCCACCATATGAACCCATTATTTAACTTTTGTCGGAATTTAATTATATTACGATAAATAATAAACTTGAGTTTTCAATTTTTAGGGTTTAAATGAAGGAACCCTAAGGCTAATTCTAGCTCTGATTTAATATCAATAACCCCAGTCTAATATTTTCTTTTCTCCTTGCCATGTCGTTTTCTGATTAAGTTTTCTAAGGTGTCAGAACTGAGAAAAGATAAACAAATAAAAACAGAGCACATATAAATATAATAAATACACAACCTAGTTTCTAGACTCCGACGATAATTCGAAACCGCAAACGAAAGTGGCAAAAGCGAAAATAGCGTTTCATTTCTTTATTTATTTTTAGGAAAATTATGATTTTATACCCTATATTTATTTGGTTATCAAAAATAATATAAATCATTTATTTTAAATTGACAAAATATATATACCGACCACTAAACTATTAATTATCATTTAAAAGTTAACATAATTATACTAAATTAACGATTTAATCTTAAAATTTAAATTAAAATTAAAAAAATTATCACTTATATATTTTTAAATTTTGTTAATATCACTTTTATACTTTTAAATTTTTTTATTATCTATTACTTATATCGTGTGGAAAAATTAAATTACCCCTCTAATATCATCACCTTTAAATATTAACTAGTAGTTTAATAAATAATAAATATATTTTATTAACTTAAAAATAAATAATTATAAAACGAAAATGGCAAAAGCGAAAATAGCGTTTCATTTCTTTATTTATTTTAGGAAAATTATCATTTTATATTTTATATTTATTTGGTTATCAAAAATAATATAAATCATTTATTTTAAATTGACAAAATATATATACCGACCACTAAAATATTAATTATCATTTAAAAGTTAACATAATTACACTAAATTAATGATTTAACCTTAAAATTTAAATTAAAATTAAAAAAATTATCACTTGTATATTTTTAAATTCTTTTATTATCACTTCTATATCTTTAAATTCTCTTATTATCTATCACTTATATCGTGTGAAAAAACTAAATTATCCCTCTAATATCATCACCTTTAAACAATAACTAGCAGTTTAATAAATAATAAGTATATTTTATTAATTTAAAATAAATAATTAATATATTTTTAAAATATTACAATATTTTTAATAACAAAGGAAACTAAGGTTCCTTTATTTTATTTTATTTTCACTTTTCTTGTGAAACACAGGAACTTCAACGTTAAAAATTATTGTAACGTACAATATTCTTTCTTTATCCACAAAGAGCTCGAAATTTTATCACTTACCGTTACTTTTTCGTTGGGCCCAACACCAATCGTTCATCTTATTTACCAAAGAGTTTTAGTAAATATCATTAATTTCCCAAACCAAAGAATCAACGTAGTATTTAATTTAATTTTAAAAAATAAAGACGAGAGAGGTTCAGTAACCAAAGAAACATCGGAAACTTCTACAATGCCTCGCTACATGTGCAAAAATCGGGAGCCCACTCGCAGGGTCTAACCTGTGCATGTGAATCTCTGAGCCACTTGTTCACAACGATCACTTCGGATATTTAATCACCTTGTATTCCTAATTATCCTTTTAAAATCCTCCACCAGTATAATTTTGCCCTAGTAAGTAAAATAACGTATGGAACCCACTTATTTGTCACTCTTTTTCTACACACAACACATGTGGATTGTGGACAGACCTTTTAAGTCTCCTTGAATAATACACACACACACACACTGACACTGTGGAGTCAATTTGAGATGTTAGAAGTTGTCTACACATTTGACATTGAATATCAGTATTGTGAATATCATTAGACTTTAATATTAGATTTAAAAAAAAATTTAGAAAAAAAATTGAACAAATTTTATTTTGGCCTCAACCAAACGCTAAAACAAATTAACGAATCAATCTTGCATTATCTCACTTCTTTTGCATTATGTTTGTGTCTACCTCACAGCATAATGCATAATAATAGCCCCACCACCATATTATAAAATAAAAATTTTATCACAAAAAACCGCAGAGAATCACGGCTTAAAACCCCTATAAATTCCCCCAATCGGAGATCGTTTTCACCACCTCTCTCTCTCTCTAACACTCTCTCTCTCTCACTCTCCCCCTAGTTGGCTGCTGGCCAGTGGCCATCTTCTTTACTAGAGATAAAAGAAGACTGAAAAAAACAAAAACAAAATGGGTAAAGCTTTACTGATTGTTGCTCATGTTTGTTTGGTCTTAGCCGGCTGCAGCTTCACTGTGTATGGTGAACAGGTTTACACTGAGAGTTCCATGGCTATGCCACCATCACACTACCACTCGGTAACCCCGGCAACGGCACCAAGCCCCCACCATCACCACCACCACCACCACAGCCACCCTCCTACTGCCCCACCGGCTCACGCCCCAAGCCACCACCATCATCACCACCACCCCCACCCGCCGGCTCATGCACCGGCTCACACTCCCGCTCATGCACCTGCTCACCCACCTTCACACATTGCTCCTGCCCACCCACCTTCACACGTTGCTCCTGCCCACCCACCTCCACCACACGTTGCTCCTGCTCACCCACCTCCACCGCACGTTGCTCCTGCTCACCCACCCACACCCACCCATCGTTTCCCTAGGAGCCTTGTTGAAGTTCAAGGCGTCGTTTACTGCAAGTCTTGCAAGTACGCCGGATTTGATACCCTCCTAGGAGCTACCGCTGTTCTCGGTCAGTTTAACTCTTTCAATTTAACTTTCCCTGCTTCTAACTTTTACGTACTTCATTTTTTATATCATTATTACTTCAATTAATTTCACATGTATGTTTAGTTAGATATCATGCATTACATAACATACGTATGGATGCGAATGTGCATTTGTTTTCATGGATGCGTGATGTTTACATTTCCAGATTTTGAATGGAGAGAGAGAGAGAGAGAGAGAGGTGCTGTAAAAATTTAGAAAAAAAATTGAACAAATTTTATTTTGGCCTCAACCAAACGCTAAAACAAATTAACGAATCAATCTTGCATTATCTCACTTCTTTTGCATTATGTTTGTGTCTACCTCACAGCATAATGCATAATAATAGCCCCACCACCATATTATAAAATAAAAATTTTATCACAAAAAACCGCAGAGAATCACGGCTTAAAACCCCTATAAATTCCCCCAATCGGAGATCGTTTTCACCACCTCTCTCTCTCTCTAACACTCTCTCTCTCTCACTCTCCCCCTAGTTGGCTGCTGGCCAGTGGCCATCTTCTTTACTAGAGATAAAAGAAGACTGAAAAAAACAAAAACAAAATGGGTAAAGCTTTACTGATTGTTGCTCATGTTTGTTTGGTCTTAGCCGGCTGCAGCTTCACTGTGTATGGTGAACAGGTTTACACTGAGAGTTCCATGGCTATGCCACCATCACACTACCACTCGGTAACCCCGGCAACGGCACCAAGCCCCCACCATCACCACCACCACCACCACAGCCACCCTCCTACTGCCCCACCGGCTCACGCCCCAAGCCACCACCATCATCACCACCACCCCCACCCGCCGGCTCATGCACCGGCTCACACTCCCGCTCATGCACCTGCTCACCCACCTTCACACGTTGCTCCTGCCCACCCACCTTCACACGTTGCTCCTGCTCACCCACCTCCACCGCACGTTGCTCCTGCTCACCCACCTCCACCGCACGTTGCTCCTGCTCACCCACCCACGCCCACCCATCGTTTCCCTAGGAGCCTTGTTGAAGTTCAAGGCGTCGTTTACTGCAAGTCTTGCAAGTACGCCGGATTTGATACCCTCCTAGGAGCTACCGCTGTTCTCGGTCAGTTTAACTCTTTCAATTTAACTTTCCCTGCTTCTAACTTTTACGTACTTCATTTTTTATATCATTATTACTTCAATTAATTTCACATGTATGTTTAGTTAGATATCATGCATTACATAACATACGTATGGATGCGAATGTGCATTTGTTTTCATGGATGCGTGATGTTTACATTTCCAGATTTTGAATGGAGAGAGAGAGAGAGAGAGAGAGGTGCTGTTGAATGTTGATCTCTTTCTTTCTCTTTGTTCTAGGTTTATGTCACATACATTCAGTAGGATGCATGGTTATGGCAGCCAGCATAGCTAGCTACTTTTCCTTTTTCAAGCTCTCTTTTTGAAGTCCTAGTATTTAAATTTTTATTTATTCTTTTAATATTGTCCATGGGTTCAATCAAGCTTTAAAAAAAAGCTGGCTTTACTCATTCTCAAGCCACAAGAGTACTGAGTTAAAAAAGAAAAAGAAAAAATGAACACCGAATAAATACTGACAAAGACATTGTTTTGATATGTTTTTGGGGGGCAGGGGCGACTGTGAAATTGCAGTGCAACAACACCAAGTATCCACTCAATGTGGTTGGCAAAACGGACAAGAACGGCTACTTCAGGATCAAAGCACCCAAGACAATCACCAGCTACGGAGCTCACAAGTGCAAGCTGTTCCTAGTCACATCACCCTCGGCTTCCTGCGCCAAACCGTCCAATCTCCACGGTGGAGCCACCGGCGCCGTTTTGAGGCCTGAGTCACTCTCCGCAGGCAAACCTCCAGTTGCTCTCTACACCGTTGGCCCCTTGGCCTTTGAACCCAAATGCCCGCATTAATCTTATTTTAATTATTTTATCCCCCTCTCTCTCTATCTCTGTCTTCTTTTGCTTCAGTCATATTCCAGTGCTTTGTACCAATCTTGTGTTGTAAACTTGAAATGGGAATGCCAAGTCTGTTTGTTTCTATTTGTACTGTGTCGCTTCGTTGGCATTAATTAATAAATTATAGTATCCCGCTAGTTTAATTAGCAACAAATAAATTATGAGGCTCATTTTTTTAATTTGAATTATATTTATAAATGCATATGCTATGGATCATGTTTTTTCCTTTTTTTTATGTTTTTGTCATCATAAATGTACCCATATTATAAACTTTTACGGCGGATCTAAAAATAAATGGTAATTAATATATATATATTTAATCAAAACCAAGAAAAAGGGGAGTAATGAAACTAATTGAGTGGTCTGCCTAGTGGCAAACATGAGAGACAGCAATTGTTACTTTTTTTCTGGGATACTGTTCAAAAAGAAAAGTCAAGTCCTTGGAATTTGTTTACTCTCTTCTTTTTTCCTTAGTATATTAAATTAAATAATAATTTATGTTAGGTTATTTTAAATCTTAATTTATTTTGTGGCGCTGGCCCATTGGTCATGGAAAATGTAAAACGACCGAAATGAAAGGTCTATTGAGATTTCCCGAATGGTTAGATGACAATAGGTGGTAAAAATATTCGTTTGGTCCGGATCCGGATGGTATTAAGGGACTGTGGGTTGGGTATTTTTTTGTTTAGGTATGAAGTCGGGTCGGTTTTAGGCATCACTTAATAAATTTAACATTTAAATTTTATTAAAAAAATTATAAAATATATATTATTTTAAATATTTATATTTATTTGACTTATTTACTATACATATATAAAATTTTAAACACTTAAAATTTATATTTTCATGTCAAATTTTATTGAAATAAATTTAAAATTTATAAAATTATTAAAAAAATATAAAATATATACATATATAATATTAAAAAATATATAAATTTAGGTACCCAGATTAAAACTCGGCCCGGACCCGAACCCGGACCGGTTGCATCCGAGCAGGGTCCGGTCATTACAATATCCGGACCCAGCCCGGGATTTTGCCATCCCTAGATCACAATCACTTAACTAGCATTGGACCGATGAACTTTTACCCTCATTACCCTCACAGATAAGCATGATTCTGAGAGCAGGGGTTCGATTCCCTATAAATTTAAACTCTCACAAATAAACATTACCCTCATTACCCTCACAGATAAGCATGATTCTGAGAGCAGGGGTTCGATTCCCTATAAATTTAAACTCTCACAAATAAACATTATGCATAATTATGTAGATTTATTTGTAAGTCTTTTTTTCTTATAAAATAAGAATGAAGTAGAGATATCACTCGTTTGTGATGGTTATTTATCTGGGTAAAGTATTTTATATAGAATTTAAAGTTTACAATGGTTGTTTGTCTGGACCCAGTTATATGTTTGATTATAAATATGAGTATAATTGTCTGCTGTAATAGTAGTTGTAAATATCTAATGTTATTCAGTGATGTATCATCAATATCAAAAAATATATATATAAAACATCCGCCCGAAATGTTTTAGATCACAAATTTTAGATGTTTAAATGATTAAAATCACATATTCATTTCAATAGCACCTTTTTAGTGCATATTGTAGTTAGTTAACCACGGTGTCCAACTTCAAAGTAATATAGAGCATATTAAATTGCATTCCATAATCGATTTTGTACATTTAAAGTACCACATTATTTTTACAAGTCAATCACATGTTTATTCATATGCATATTTAGATAGAAAATTGGTAAAACAACACCCAAACATCGTATATATTTTCTCACAATAATTATGCATCACGTCAAAAATATTTCAAACGGTTTTTTTCTTTTGTTTTTTTTTTTGGGAAAAAAAACAACTTTGTGAGGTAAGTAGGAATGATGATTAAAATAAATTTTAAAAATATAAATTTACAGCTATAAATTGACAAAAATGATACGCATCTCATCAATAAGCCGGCTAAAGTAAAATATTTGTGCAATTCTATCATTAATTCAAACTTTAAGGACATTCATTAAAATATTTTAATTTTTATTTGTTGTAGCGTAGATTAGACATCATTAGTCTAAATCAATGGCGGAACAAGGATTTTAATATGGGAGTTGCTAAAATCTATTGCAAGTTAACATTTTGAGAAAATTGAGGATTGTCTTGAAAAATAAGACAGGGGGTCATCTTAAAAACATTTTAATTTTTTCTACTCATTTTCTAAAAATTTTCAAAAACTCGGCGACGCCAGCCCAAAATTGGCACCGGTTTCTCGAATAATCTTTTTATTCCAAATTCCCTTTTGACCGATAGCAAACTGTAAAACGTATCCGATGGCAATTTGCACTCATTTTGTTCAAATGGTGAATCATGGCGATGGGCCACCCCATGTCGATTAATCATGCTTTTGTACGCCCATCATGTCATTTTCTCTCTCTCCATGCATGCATTTGTCTTTACTCTTCTCAACTCCACCACAAAAAAAAAACAGAGAGAGAGAGAGAGAGAGAGAGATTGGTATAATCTGATCATTAAAATAATCTGAGCCGTTATTTTGTTGTTTCTTCAACGGTAAAAAAGAAAACAGCAAGTTTGAAAAATTATGGGGTCCATGACTCCGCTTCGAGTACTACTTGGTAAAATTGTTAACGTTATCAGCAAATAATGGAGGTGTGGGGTTGGGATTTGGGAACCAAAAAAAGGACTAGGCTAGCCGTTGAGATGATTTTGAAGCTGCACGCGGCTGCCTGTATGAGCAGTTCATCTTTGTTTGTCACCTTCTGTCAAAAGTTTTGCCATGGATTTGACCTCCACCGCCTGACTTGTCTATTAATTTTTGGGGAAATTTTAGGTGCATCTAATCGTTAGATGTCATTAAATTTTATTAATTTAATTGTATTTAATAATTAAATATAATTATTGTACGGTGTTAAAATTATACCGTAATTTGATCTCAATTTTTTATACTATCTCTTCTTTGTTTGTGAAGTTTATTCTTATTCATTCAAAGAAGTGTTTCGTTAACTCGACATAGACTCATACAGATAATTTAACCACACTTATATTAAGTAATTTTAGACCATATGAATCACGAAATTGTTTGCATATTTTTAATTAGAGTCGGACTATCTTTCTTGAAAATAAGAATTTATTTTATTAAATTTAATCTTCTTAGTTGCTCGCACTTGGTTTTATGGAAAAAAAAATTGAAAGAAATGTATTCAATTTAAGATTTATGCCCAAGAGGTTAGAGCCACTCCCTGACAAATGTGAGGGAAGTGGTTTGAGCCTCCACAGACGTATTGTAGAGGTTTAATTTAAATGTCTTTTCTTGGAGCCTCAGAGCTTGAGTGAAGGCAATCTTTCTCTCAGGCTGGGAGTTAACGTCCCTCACATATTTAAGAGGGTTACAAATCTGAACGGTGCCATATCATCAGTGATGTCAACAAATCTTAGTATATATATATATATATATAATTATACATATTAATTATAATATCATATAATATAAATTATAATTTAAATAATAATTTCATGTCATAAAATTTTTTTTAAGATTTATGACAAATATGTCAGGATAACAAACAATACTTGTAATATGTTTGTGTAAAGAGTTTTTAGGAAAACTGTAAGAGCAACCTCGGACCAGCTGCCTGTGGCAGTGTTTTTATTTTTTTGGCAGAGACTTAAGGCTGCTATTTTAGCAATTGAATCAACTATTGACAGAGGATGGCATCAATTATGGTTGGAGTGTGACTCAATATTAATTGGATGTTCATTCATTCTCTCATCCCTCTTTGCGTTCCCAATGAAGTACTCAAAATTGATGGGCATTCGTTTACTTCTTGTTCACACCGTCTCTCACACATTTGGGAAAGTAATGGTTTGGCTGCTGACCTTGCTAATCTAGGCATTGGACGTGAAGAGGCTAGTGGTTTTCCTATACTCATATTTACTTGAAATGTATTGACACTGCAATCTGATCGTGTTAGTTATCGACCAAACACCAACTCTAACACTTAAATTTGTAGTTGGGAAAATACCTTAACTTTTTACTTCTTACCTAAGTAAATATACGTGACCATGAGTACTTCTTAATCTACAATTTTAAACCCTAAACCCTAAACTCTTAAATCATTTATTTTAGTTTACAAGAAAAATGTATACCAAAATAATGTGAGCTTTCATTAAAAATTTCTAAAAAATAAGGACTAAGAAAAAGAATAAAACTTCAGTTGTTTTGTATTTTTAGAGCAAGAGAGTTTACTAAGAGAGAGAGAGATACTAATAGAGAGAGAGAAAGAGGATCACTTATGTGACTTGGATTCTTAGAGGCTTTAATAAGCATGAGAACACTACGCTTCTTGGACTGTGGCACGATCGTTAGTGAATCATGTTCATGTCCTTTAAGAGAAGATTCGCAGGTTGACTTTTAACCAAGTCTTTTGGTTGATTTGGTTTGAGTCTCTCAATACCACTTCCATATTTTATGCTGGGTGGCGGCCTGATGGGGAGGGCATGATTTGTGAGAAGAAACACCCATTCATGCTCCCCCATTTTATCCACCAAACAATAGCCTTGACTCTTTCATAAATCTTTCCATGTCCCTCTTGACCTCTCTTGTGTTTAACTTTTATTTGCTTTTAATAAATTCCTTGTTATAGCATGGACCATTTATGGAAAAAGATAATAAAAGAATGTATTTTACATGTAGGTTTAATTAAATATAATTTGTGCCTGTATGTAATTCAATAAATGATAAAATTGTAAATATCCTAAAGGAGTTAATTAATTCGGGTAGGCCATGAAGGGCTGTCTCTATTTGGGCTTTCTCGCTGCATTAAAGAGAATGGACTTTCACAATTTAGATGGAAAATGGATTGGTCCACGATAGCGAAATGCCATTGAAGCCCGACGAAATCATATTAGACTAATGGTCCACATAGAAAGCGAAAACTCATGGCTTGTGTGTTAAATATTTCTGAGTTTGAAATTTTATTATTTTTCAGACTATTTTAAGTTTACTTAATTATTTTTTGTAACATGTATATGATTTTTAAATATTTACATTTCAATAAAATTAATAAACTTTTTATGACTTTTATCAAAATGAGAAAAGAACTTAATTGGAAGTAAATAATGTATCCCAAAACATTTTCATTAAATATACTTATTTTCTAAACTATAAAACATTATCCCTTTCTTCGTTTTGACTTGTAAGGATATAAATGTCAAGTAGTCATGTTTACGATAGGGTTGCAAAATTTCAAGCTCGAACCGGGCTTGGCAGAGCTTGAGCTTAACCAGAGCATGTTTCTTGTCGAATCGGGATGGGCATAAAAGCCTGAATTTATGTGTTACATTTTTTTAATAATATTTTTCACTATATTTTACAAATTTACAATATAGAAAAAACTATTTTTACTGTATTAGGATTTAAAAGTAGGGCTAAAAAAAATTAAAACTTTAAATATATGTTATGAGAAGATTAAGTAAATGCTTTTTGAGTAAAGCCCAAGCCTAACTTGAAACACTTAGACTTGTGCCAGGCGGGATTTTTCTATCATCCCAAGTGTAAGATATTTTTTATTTATAAAAAGTTGGAGTGTTTAGTTTCAATTTTTGTATTGATTTAATTCCTTAAATTGAGTTAATTTTCATATATTAATATAAACAAAACATATTTTTTCTTCTTGGTGTGTTATAATTTAAAATTTTGAATGTATTATTTTAGTTTTATTTAAGCAATTAATTTATTTGGATGTTATTTAGTTTTGAATTTGATTGATAGTAAAATTACTCTTACATTAAATTTTTTTATTTAATTATTTGATATTAGATAGAATGAAATTTTTATTAATTCACAACGAATATGCAAAATTGTATTAGATGTGGATTGTGTCAAACTTACATTCGATTTGCAAACTTATGGATTAGATTTGTATTGAATTTCATCAATCCATAAATTTGATTGAATTAAAAATTTATAATTTGTAAAATCATGGATCATATATAGATTGGTCTCTAATTTGTAAAATATAATATGCAAACACCCCTAATAAAAATAAACAAAATGTCACTTATATTCGGATATTAAAAAATAATAATAGCAAACAACTAAACATGTGATTAAGATATTTACATTTAGATGTATTTAGCCTTAAACAAATTTAAACCTATTGAGATTTTAAATACAAAAACAAATGCTGTCTAAGAGTGGTGCAATCAAAACCGTCTTTTTTTTTATCAGATCAATCCACTTTCATTATATGTTATTTTATTACACTACAAAAATAATAAATATGGATAAAACAAAATTATCATAAATAACAAATGATGAATCTGAGTACAACTTTAGTAACCTTATGAGTACTAAGGAACTTAAAAGAACTTCCAAAGGAAAAAAAGGGTCAAAACAGCTAAAACTAAGGAAATTAACAATAAGCTGCTACAGTGTTCTCAACTCTAATTGATTAATATTACTTCAATTTTACATCCAAAGGCTTTGTTTCTTGCCAAGCGTGACATGGCTTCGCAACGCCATGTTTTTAAGTGGTATTGATTTGTGTTGCAATCAGAAATTGTTCTTCAATTTATTTTCATAACTCCCGTAGTTCTTCAAGTCATGGATAAGTGTTCCATCGTCTTCTAATTTGTGTTTTTTTGTCGTGATAGAGTTTCCAAACAGTAACAAACCCTTTGGGACACCCAGAAGCATTTGAGATTACTTTACAAAGATTTACTTAAAAATAATTTGGTTTTGTTGATTTCGCCGGGAACTGGTATTTAAAGGTGTTGCTTGAAGAACAGATGAAATATTGGAATTAAATGAGGGCAAATTTAAATAAAAAGTTGGGGGATTTGATGAGATAAAATAGGGCAAGGCCCAGATGGATTGTTTGATTTCTTGGGCTTAAAGGCTGATTTGACCGACTAAATAAGAAACCCAAACTCAATTGCTGTCGTATGCGTCAAGTGATCCATACATCATCGATCACGATTGGGTCAGCGTGCATCAAGCACTATCCAAGTTGATTAAAAAAAATAATAAATAATAGAATACGAGTGTGAGTGTCTTCTCTGTTACATGACAGCAGCAGCTCCCCTTGTGCAAGTGCTTGTGCTACCAGGCAGCTACTCTGGCGGTGGTGGTCCCCCCTTCACAAGTTTTTCAGCACTTTGCTTTCAAGTTTATGCGAATGCGTAGCAGCATAAATGAGAATTGGATTCCTCTCTCTCTCTCTCTCTCTCTCGCTCTCGCCCCCCTTTTCACCGGTTGTGTTGTGTGTGCCGTGCCTCAGCTAAAAGCTTTGGACAGTGGCTATGTATAGGATTGGTTATCTTAATTTTCACATGGTTTAAGGAGGATTAAAATAAGCAATATTTGTTCTTTTATGATTTTATTTATTTACGGACGTATTGTTATTAATTAATTAATTAATCAATTATTTTTATTCATGATTCTATAAAAATTAAGTAATTTGTTTTTTAATTTTATTTTATCTATGACATCTTCTTTTATTTATTTATTTTTGTTAATATTTAATGTTAAAATAATTAACTAATAGTATATTATATATATTAACAAAATTATTATTAAGAAACATCCCATTTATCATATGAATATTATATAAAACATTAACATTTGATAAATAAATAATTTATATTTAATTGTTTCAATAATATTTTATTTAATAGGCAAAATATACATCATACATAAAAACATATAAATTTAATTGTTCTAATTAAATACTATTTAATTTCACTTATAGTTAATTTAATATAATTTAATTCGATACATAATTCAATCTCATCCAATCTAATCTAATCAAATTCAGTTCTTATAATCAATTCGATTAGGCTAAGATCACTGCCATATACTTTCAATTTTGATTTCAAATATTCTAATTCATATAGTGTTTAATTATATAGTATTAATGACAATAGAAGGGAAAATGGAGGGAAATGGCTGAACTTGATGCTAGTATTTTTTTAATTTATAATTATTTAAAAACTATAATAATGTGATAAAAGGAGTTGTTAAGGTTAAATGCACCATACATACAATAGATAAATTAAAATAATTAAGGTGGCAAGTACCTTACCGTAGTCAGACTCAAAGGCCAAGTGGGTGGGGAATGTGCTTGTGCAAGTCAATGCCTGATTTTGAACACTTTATTGACGATTTCATTTTCTTTGAATATTTCTTCTCTCTCTCTCTCTCTCTCTCTCTCTCTCTCTCATGCCGATGGACATGTAGTCATGGCCACTGGCCCACTCATTTTGTCTGTCTGAAATCCCCAACACCTCCAATGCCATGTTACCAGTTGGACTTCTTCTCAACTCTTTACAACCTTCACTCTTGGCGCGTGCGTTCCGTTTCGGATGGAGTCGGTAAGTCCCTGACTCCCTGCAGCATAAAACTTTGAATTTAATTTTGACTAAATCATGATTAGTGATGGTCATGACTTCAGTACAATTGCATTTGCATGGATGGATTGATGATGATTCTAATAAATTACCCATGACTTTATTGAATTATGTTGTAACAGGTATTGGTAATTAATAATATAAAAAGATAAAAATACCAATAATCAATATGTCAATACGATCGTATAATGATGATGTATAGTTATTGATGATTGAAAATAAGAATAATAAATATAAATGATTTTTTAACAAATAAGATTAAAATTTTATTTTTAAAATGACAAATGTTAAATTGCGGCCTATTGTAACTTAACTCTTCACGTAGGAATAATAATACAGTAGTGGAGCTCACATGATTTATTGCGTGAGAAGTAACTTAGTAAGCTACTTTTGAAATAAGGAAAAATTAATTTCCAAAGATAGCCTTCCTTAGTCAAACAGAAAGAACCCTCCGTTGACAATGAAGTGGAAAACACTCATAAAACCAGAGCGTGGGAACAGAAAGAGAGGCGATAGTGCCCCCACGAAAACTTTCTTACCAAACCACAGAAAGTAAAGAAAACTCTTCATCTAATTTCTAATCTCGAACTCATCAAAACTCTGTGCTCTCCTCTCTCTTCCCCACCAAAACCAGAACCAGAACCAGAACCAGAATCAGAACCCGAGCCCATCAATGGAGCACTCACCAAAATACCAAGAAAATAGCAGCACCAGCAGCAGCGGCAGCAGCAGCAACAACAACAACAACAATAACAACCCCTCTACGCCGAAACCCGTTACCAGATCCGAATCTGGAAACCCGTACCCGACTACTTTCGTCCAAGCAGACACCTCTTCCTTCAAACAAGTCGTCCAGATGCTCACCGGATCCTCTGAAACCGCTAAACAAGCATCCAAACCCACTTCACAACCCGACCCAAATGCCAAAACTCACAGCATCCCTCCCATCAAATCTATTCCCAAAAAGCAACAGCAATCCGGGTTCAAACTCTATGAGCGTAGAAACTCGCTCAAGAATCTCAAGATCAATCCTTTAAACCCTAACCCATTTGTCAACTCTGGGTTCTCCCCCCGGAAATCCGAGATTCTTTCTCCGAGCATTCTTGACTTCCCGTCTCTAGTTCTCAGCCCGGTCACCCCTTTGATACCCGACCCGTTTGCCCGATCCGGGCACGGCAATCATGTTAACTATAACCATACTTCTTTGCAAGCAAAAGGCGAGAATTTGGATAAAGAAGCCGAAGAGAAGGCCATTAAAGAGAAGGGGTTTTATTTGCACCCGTCACCATCAACTACGCCGCGAGAGGTGGAGCCGAGGCTGTTGCCGCTCTTTCCGGTGTCTTCGCCGAGAGTTTCAGGTTCTTCCGCTTCTAATTCTTAAATTATTATTGGGTTTTTCTTTTATTTTTATTTTTTTTTCCTGTGTAAGATTTTTATGTATTGTTGGTAACGAGGGTGAGAGAAAAATAAAATTGTAACGTTGGATATTTGCAGAAATGAGAGAAAATCCTTGCTTCAATTGTATATTTTTATGTTTTGGCCGCAATATTATTTCTTTTATATTTATACCATTTTAGGCATTAGCAAATAGCAATGATTTGTTCTCATATGATGATTGATGGGGAAAGGTTCCAATTTTTCGTTTGAAGGAGTGAAGAGAAATTAAGAACTAGTGGTAAATTTTTTCAGTATTAGCTTACTTACATTTTCTAGAGGAATTGATGTTGTATGAATATATTTTTTTGAAGGAAAAAAATTAATTGGAATTGCTAAATATTCTAACTTTTATTAATTGTGGGGTCGGTAGGGACTGCCAATGTAGGCATGACTATGGATCCAGAAATTCAATTCCAATTACTTGAGACTTTGTAAACATGAAACACTGCAGATGTGAGAGAGGGAGAGGGAGAGGGAGAGGAAGAGGAAGAGACGAGTAATGGGAAAATGGGAAAACTTTTGTTCGTATGAAATGGCCAAAAAATAAAAGCAGCTTTGGGCAAAGCTGCCAAAGATATAAATGGGAGAGGGAGGAATCTTGATGACTCTTTTGTTTTGTTTTGTTTTGTTTTTTGCTTTGTGGAGTGAAAAGGATGCGCCAAGTAAAGAATTCTACGTGGACAATGCCACTTACTCGATATCGTCGTCATAGACTAGTCTCGCATACATGCCATCTTGATTCTAGATCTAGTGATCTACCATCACGATTCATAACGCTGCGAAAAATACTCGCCATTGGATACGTAAATGGATTAGATACAGATTTCAGCTAAACCAGTCTTCATAATTGTTTCATTGACAGCGTACAGTCAAGTCAACACTCAACAGTTGTTCCCAATGAGGACAAGAAACCCAAAGTGATTGCATTATGATTTTACAATTGCTAGCATTTAAAAAGATTTTTGGTTAAATGCGATGATGTCGACTAAATTTTCTTTTTCTTCTTGAGTCGAGGATGACGACTAATTATGGGCACAGTTGCAGCCACACAAGATTTTATTTGGTTGGACGCAATTAATTGAAGGACCCACCTGCACAGGAATCGTGCAAAGAAAAGAAAGCTGATGGCCCCAGAGGCCCAGTTGTTTTCGATATTTGATTGAGTTTCCTGAATCTCGAGTCAGTGAGTGGGTACTTTAGACTAGAATTGCTGAAAAAAGTGGTCATGCGAATGGGGGGTTTCTTCCTTTTGCTCTCTTCGAATCCAATACCTAAACCCACTGTGCCGAAACTTTTTTGCTTTTTTGACTCAAGAGAGACCAACTTGCGTGAGGTGAGACATGCGGAAGTGCAGGTGTGCAGAAGTGGGTCTTTTTTATTATGAAAGACTGAATAAGCATTTTGAAATGATATTAAAGAAAGCCGTGAAACGTGGTGTTAGAGCAGAAAAAAAAACTTTTCAAATTTATTTATTTACGTGATATATAAAAGAATAAAAAAAATTAAATCATCTTTCAAAAAAAATTTTAAATAAAAATAAATTCATATCATTTTAATTATATTTTTTAACCAAAATAATAATAACACATCTCACTCTTTAAAAATGAGAAAATAAAAAATAATATAATACTACATATTAGTTTTTTTTTCTTAAAACTGAAGAGAGAATAATAATATTATTTTAAAAAATCTTTTAGAATAATTTTTATTTACGTGGCTCTTTAAATGATAAGTAGAATTTTATTTAAAGAAAATTTTAGTGATGCTCTTAATTGATTGCTTTGTTTTAGTTTTGGTATTTTGTGCTGGGGTTATAGTTCTCATTTTTTTGAAAAAAAAAAAAAGAGAACAGGAATTGGGTTATAGTTAGGGATTAGGCTACGGTGCAAATGTGGCACTGTACCACAGTTGCATCTAGCTATTGGGTGCAGTTAAATCTAGCTATTGGGTGCAGTTAAATTAGTGGCACTGTACCACAGTTGTATCTAGCTATTGGGTGCAGTTAAATCTAGCTATTGGGTGCAGTTAAATTAGTGGGATCTACTAACATCCAACAGTTAAATGCAACTATAACATGATGCCACAGTTGCACTTAAGGTTTTCCCCATAATTAGTTGGTAGGTCATTAATTGAGCATTTGAAACTTCGACGTGCCTTGTTTGAAGATGCACGTCTTTCTTCCTCTTTTCAATTTTGCAAAGGAAATTGTCAATACTCAACCTATTAATTTTCCCCGATTTTAAAGTAATTCTACAAATGTGTATCTGTTCAGCATATTCTCTGGAAAATGACCAAAATGACCATCTTATGACATTATCAAAAGTTAGAATCTATTAATAGCAAGGTGAAAAAATAATACAATTTATATATATAAAAAAAAAGAGTAAACTTTAAACTAATGGTTGTTTACTCTTTGGATCAAAGAAATAAGAATCATTTTTATCCGTGTTTACTTGTTAAAAATATAAAGGAATGAAAGTGAACTTTGGTTGGGACTCATAAATTTGGGAACGAAAAACAAGAATTCTCTTCTTATGGGAGATAAAAATGAAAATGAAGAAAAGAGAAATAAATTGACATTTTTTACCTTAAACAAAATTTAAAAAAAAAATTGATAAATTTATACTTCTATCCTTAAACAAAATAAAGTTCTTGGTTTAACTCATTTAAATATATTATTATTGCGTTAAATTAGAGGAAATAGTGAGTGGATATTAATAATTTCCGTATTTTAAAATTCATCTTTTCCACGTTTGTTACCTGATAATGAAAGTACTTATCCATCAACGGTATATGGGTATGGCTTGAACACTAATGCCGGGGGCTTCAAGTTTCACGCTTGCTATTTTTGACAATTTGTAGGAACTTTGTTTGTATTCAATTGAAGTTGCCTTGAAGGTTCCTGCGGGGCAGTTAGCAGTATTAACTTTAAGGGAGCCCTATGTTACATTGAATATATTATATATAATTCATAAGAATCACATAAATTATGAGACCCACATAATTATATAATTTTTATTAATTGTGTATGGTACATTCAATATAACATAATAAAATCCTAACTTTAAAAGATTAAAAATTTTATGATAAATTGACATCATCGTGGAGAATTAATGCATCATAGAAAATAACTAAAAAAATCTCACTACTTAAAAAAGTCTCGAGAAAATAAAGACTTTTTTTTTTAGTTGAAACTTGCAAAAACGTATAATCAAACAAACTATAGCAAGGAATCTAGGGAAAAAGCAGCAAAATAATTAAATTATTAGTGGCCTAATCATGATTACCCGTAGTCATTTTAATTTTTAATTTTAATTTTTTTAATGTAACTTCTTCACTGCCATGCTTGAACAGGAGACAAGATGACACTATACCGGGGCCGCCACTCACTCTGAGTCTCGGTATGCACGAAAAACGAAAGAAGACAATCTAGAAGATAAGAGCTACTGTTTGAAATGACCGGCTGTTTCTTTGGCTACTGCCGTTGAGACAGTCTAAATAATTGACCAGGCAGCCGTTTTCAGTGCGAAACTTGCAGCTTGTAATTTAGCAGCTGCTTGGGCCGCAAATTTGGAACCAAAATTTGGAATTGCCAGCCCTTTAATCCCAATTGTATGGTAGACAAACACATGGGTTCATCATTTTCTGTTGTCTGGTAGTACAAGCGATATTTCACAGTTCTCTTCTCTATGAGGTGATGTTATGACTTAATGTGTGTGCAACAAGTATTTTATTTTTTCTTATGGTGACACCAAAAAAAGAAGAAAAAACTCACTAGAAACCTCAAATCGAGTTTAGAGTTTAATTGGGGAAATTTAGGCTGGGTTTAGTTGAATTTAATTTACTATCATCCAAATTTTTATATATAAAAGAACTGTATACCTCTAGTAATCAGACCTAAACTTCTCCTAAAAATCTTAATATAAAAAACTAAATTAAAAAAAAATGAGGCAGGGGTGGTTTCATCCGAGGGTTGTATTTCACGATATAAGTTTAATTTTATAAATTTGGTGAAATCTCAATCTTTCCATCTTCTTAAATTTCTAACTTTTGCACAACTTTATTTAAATAATGTTTTAAAAATCTTTTTGTTGATTTAACTCTTTAAATAAGTAGTAAAATCTCATTTGAAGAGTTTTTTGACGATGCTGTAAACTTTTAGTCAATTTGAAACCATCAAAAGAACAGCTGTTAAAACAGTTATGAATCAAGATTCTCTTGATTGAAAACAAGGAAATCTGACTCCTGTTGATAAAATAACTAGTATCAAAAGTTTCAAATTTTTGGTGTCTATCATGTCATATAGAGTTTTATATATATTTTCTTATACTTTTTGTTATTTTTAAAATTTTTATAATAAAATTTTTATTTTATATTCTTAAGATCAAATATCAAGTAAATTATTATTTTTTAAATCACCGATAAGGTGGGTGTTAGAGGACCCCTACTTGTAAAATTAATCAAAGGAAAGAAAAATATGTTCGAAGGGGGATATAAAACAAAACCTCTAGGTCATAAGAAAAAAAAACAAAATAAGGTTAACAAAAGCAATAAGAGAAAAGAGAAAGCCAAAGAAACAAAATTAAGATAAAGCCTAATGAAATATTAAGCAAATAATAAATATATATATTTTGGACAATCTTAATTTTTGTCCTCAAATATGCATTGGACTATCTCAAAATGCATGTATAGTATAGTTTCATTCTTAATTTGTATTAAAAAGAAAATATAACTTATAACTAGATTGAAACTATATACTTTTTTTACACTGATTAGATATCTTTAAGTATCGTTAGGAATAACATTTTGAAGATAAATTTCTTTGAATCCATTTATGAAGCATTACAGCAGAGGTTAAAGTTAATTTATAAGTAAATAAAATATTGGACGAAGGGCCATGTGCATGAATGTTTACAAAAGGATGGCATACTTTTTTTTATTATTATTATACACATGCACATTTTATAACACTCGAATCTAAAACCTAAATTTTGAAAAGACTGCCCACTAACCAGTAAATTAGACCTTGGTCTCAGATGACACAGTTTATCAATATGATTTCCTTAAAATCACCATTATTGATCCATTTTTCCGTCTCTTTAAAGTGACCATTAATTCTTGAGTGTTAAAAAAGGCTTTCAAAGAGCTAGGTTAAGTGAATTGGAAAACAAAAGAAAAGCTTAAAGCCCTAATTAATCGACACTTGAACACGAATAATATTTTATCTTTTTATTGATTACCTCCGCAAAATAAATGGAAGAACAAAAAGAATTAATGAGGAGAAGAGACTAGGTTCGGTTACATGAATAAAGATCATCAATGTTAAGATTCAGTGATTGCATTTGTACCCATCCGCAATATTTTAAAAAAGACAAAGAAAATAACAAAACAATAGAACATAGAAAAAAATAAAAAAAAAAAAATAAAGGAAATTCACAATAGCAAAATAACTCAAGTTTCCGAAGAGTACCAGCTAGTTATAATCAAGGGGACATGTTATTTCTCTCTTTTCTATTAAATGAGCTTTGAATACCGTACCGATCCTACGAGTCAATTAATTGATTAGGCACTGGCCCTCTGGCAGTTGGTGATGGCGATGCAACCACGGCGGTAAGGGTTAGCGGGGCCACCTCCATTGCAATTGTAATAGGAAGCGCCACGTCGGTTGCATGGAACTGAATTGCCCTGTAGGGCTCCGTAGCTGATGAAGCCTGCTGCATTGAGGTGGCGACGGCTATCTTCTGTGGGCATCAACACTTCAGTGTCATCTTCAATGCGTCCGATGTTGGTAAGGCGACCCCAGTTGCCGCTGTCGAAGGCATTTGTCTCTGATGCCATCATGGTCATCACAATGCCCAATGCGAGGAACACCATACTGATCAGCTGCTGCTTTGCTGTACCCATTTTAATTTATTACTATTTCTAATCATTATTATTTTTGTTGGGGG
>MKYO02030658.1:63489-82329 GCA_002013955.2 Citrus medica | reverse complement strand
GTAGTTTGTCTTGTTGTAATAATGATGTTTCGCTTTATGCTTGCATAATTATTAAAGTTTGCTTTTACTTTAAGCTTTTGCTTTTGCTTTTGTCAAAGTCATGCTTTAATTATTAAAGCACTTTTGTCTTTTGTAATAATTAAAGTTGTGCCATTATGTATCTTTTGCTTTTGTAAAAGATAGGGGTCCTATCCTATCTTCGCTGAGAATTCTCCTATATAAAGAATTCTCCCCTTGCTTGTAATGATGCGAATCCCACAATGAAACTTTGAATCCCACACTTAATTTGTAGTTTCAACTTCCTAAGAAAGTTCTAAACAGATTTAAGACAAACAAAACCTTGACCCAATGCTTAAGAAAACATGAACCAAAGGTATAGAGAATGGTATTGACGCCACACTCAATGTTAGCAATATCTTGATTTAACCCATGTAAAAATCTTGCCATAGTGGCCTCTCGTTCTTCTTCAATGTTGGCTCGAATCATGATTATTTCCATCTCCTTGTGGTAATCTTCCACACTTCTAGAACCTTGTGTAAGACTTTGAAGCCTTTGGTGCAGCTCCCTATAATAATGACTAGGAACAAATCTCCTCCTCATAATGGCCTTCATCTCCTCCCAAGTGTTTATAGGCCTTTCACGATTTCGTCTCCTACTCAAAACAAGTTGATCCCACCAAATAATAGCATAATCAGTAAATTCAACAGCAGCTAGTTTTACCTTTTTCTCCTCAGAGTAGTTGTGGCAATCAAATACTAGCTCCACCTTTTTTTCCCACTCCAAATAAGCTTCCGGATCATTTTTACCTTGAAAAGAAGGAATTTTCAGTTTGATACTCCCCAAATCACGATCCATACGTCTTGCCCTTCTATTATCTCTTCCACGCATGTCAACGGTGGCCTGGTCATCAAAATCATCTATGTCATCGCTATCTTCTTCTCCCATGACAGCACGCCCTTGATTACCTCTTACATTAGGAGCTATTGGTTGTTGCCCCCTTTGTAGATTGGCTATGGCAGTGTCTTGCCTCTCCAATTTGTCACGGATCTCTCCAAACATCAGATTCATGTGCTCAAATTGTTGTTGCATGGCTTTGAGCATGATTGATTGGTCTATAGCTTCTTGATCTTTTGACATATTTGTGATCTGAAAAGAATGTTAGCAAAAAGACCTCACAACACTCCCTCACGTGTTTCACTCAATTTGATGTCACTTAACTCTCGTGTTTAACACACAAATTGGCTTTTACCCTCTAATGATCTCACAAACTTTTGCCTTTTACCACACTTAATTCTCTCTTTTAGTTCTTTATTGAACTAAATAAACAAAATCAAGAAAAAAAAAAAAAAAACCCAAGTGGCACACCAAATATGACAATCCAGCACACTAACAAAGAAAAGAAATTAAGAAGACACAAAGAATGAAAAGGAAATTGAAGAAAGGAAAGCAACAAAATTGATATGTGTGTAAACTATGTCAAGGAACTTGAATCCTTTTGTAATCTTTTTTTTTTTACGTTTTTCTCTTTTTTTTTCTTTTTTTTTTTTTTTTTTTCTTTTTGATAATCAATATAAATAAGACATTCAAACCTGATTAGAAACTAGCTCTGATACCAAATGATGCGAATCCCACAATGAAACTTTGAATCCCACACTTAATTTGTAGTTTCAACTTCCCAAGAAAGTTCTAAACAGATTTAAGACAAACAAAACCTTGACCCAATGCTTAAGAAAACATGAACCAAAGGTATAGAGAATGGTATTGACGCCACACTCAAGAAATAGATGAGAAGGTGAGTGATAAGTCTAAATTTGGAACGCCACAAGAATGCAAATTCTTGATAAGTTCACTAGTTCTCAAAAGAACCAAAAAAAGAATGATCTTTCAAATTCAAATAACATTAATCTCTAATTTTTCTTACATACCAAGGTTGCTGAATTTAAATAGGCTAAAAGAAACCCAAGATCCTAAAAATCCAAATGGAAACATTGGAACAACCCTCCAAGTAGGTTTGTCAAAAGATGTTTTCAAAAGTCTTCACCAACCCACCATAATCAATGCTATCTTTGACAAACTTAATGCTAGCCTACTATAATTAATGCTATCATTGACAAACTTAATGTTAGCCCACCATCATTGATGGTAGACTTACCTTACACATTGACAAGCTTGAAACAAAACAAACAAATAAGTTGAAAAACAAAGGATTCGTTGAAAATCCCAAGTCTGACCAAGCTGTAAAGAATTGGTCATAACTCCTTCTAGAGAACTCCAAATCCAGCTCTGTAAAATTTATTGGAAAGCTAACTTAATTATCTTTCCAACGGTATATAGCTTGCACTTTAATTCTGGCTCAATCAATACAGTTTTTATTCCGAATTTGACCTTTCTGCATTTGATACAACTTGTGTATTTGGCTGCCCAATGACTTGAATAATGCCCACAATGCCTTGTCTTCTCTTCAAGTCCAATTCATGATGTCTTGCATCTTGAATTGCATTTTCAATCCATATTTTCTCAATTAATCCATTTAAAGCAGCTTGCATATTTTTGGCTCTTGCTCTTGTAATTGGGCCTCCATGAATGTGCAAAGGATCACTTGAAGTTTTAATGGTCCCTTGATGGTTCTCATCACCATGGGTGTAATGAGAAAACTATTAAATTACAACCCATACTCCAACACATATAACCCTGGATGGAGAGACCACCCCAATTTTTCATAGTCTTAAGGATTCCAAAAAAATGGACCAGCAGCTCCAGCTCCACCAATGCAACCAATTCCTCAAGCCTTTCAGCCACTATTTAGACCATACAATCAGAACCAGGACTACTCTCATCCCAGACCATGGGAGGATTCATTCCAGAATCTCAAGAATGTTACTCACTCTATGATTGAGCAACAAAACCGCCCCATTGATGGACTACGAAATGAGATGAGAGCATGCTTCAACTCACAAGCCCAATCAGTTTCAAGCCTCGAGAAGATGGTGGGATAGCTTGCTTCTTCAATTAAGACCTTGGCAATGGCTGTTGAGAAAGGCAAGTTTCCAAGTCAACCAGTGCCTAATCCTAAAGGAGTACATGGAACAAGTACCAGTTCACCACAGCAGCATGGAGAGGTCAAAGCAGTCATGACCTTGCGAAAAGGAAAAGAATTCGATAATAAAATGGAGATATCGGTGACAAAAGAAAATCAAATTGTACCAGTGAGTGTTGATGACTCACCATCAGAAAAGAAAAAAGAAACCAACCCATGAGAATATATTTCCAAAGCTCCATTTCCTCAGAGGTTCGCTAAAGGAAAGAAGGGAAAATCCACAAGTGAGATTCTTGAAATCCTCAAATAGGTAAGTGTTAACATCCTTTTACTTGATGCTATTAAACAAGTTCTATCTTATGTCAAGTTTCTTAAAGACTTTTGTACTAAAAGGAGAAACATTCACGTTCAAAAGAAGGCCTTTTTAACAGAAAATGTTAGTTCTATACTCCAACACAAAATTCCTCTAAAATGCAAAGACCCAGGCTCCCCCACCATCTCCTGTAGTATAGGGAACCACATAATTGAAAATGCTTTGTTGGATTTAGGAGCTAGTGTAAATCTGTTACCTTACTAAGTTTTCGTGAAACTTGGACTGGGAGAATTACACCCAACTCCAGTGGTGTTACAGTTTACAGATCGGTCCATGAAAATAACTCGTAGTATTGTAGAGGACTTGCTTTTCCAGGTAGACAAGTTTTATTTTCCTGTTGATTTCATTGTAATTGACACTCAACCAATACAGGATTCAAGGAAGCACATCCCCATTATTCTAGGTCGACCTTTCTTCGGCAACATGACTATAGAGCTGAACATCTTCAACAATGCCAAACAACCTCATAATGCAGATGATGGAATTGTTGATGACACTTTTCTTTCAAACCTTAGTGATGACCCTTTACAAACATGCTTAACTCACTTTGGTTTAGATTTGATATTGACAGATCAGTTGATGAGGTCAATGACCTACTTGACTCAGCACCATCTGTGGACACTAATAAATGAAAGTCAAGAGTTGAACAACTAGCACCATCAGAAAAGAAACTCATCCCATCATTAGAATCACCACCGAAACTCGAGCTCAAACCATTACCCAACACATTGGAATATGCATATTTGGGAGAAGAAAGTTCTCTGCCGGTAATCATCTCATCATCCCTCAATTATGAACAAAAAGGTAAGTTGTTGGATGTTTTAAAAAAGCACAAAAGAGCATTAGGATGGACCATAGTAGACATAAAATGTATATACCAAGTAGACTGCATGCATTACATTCACCTTGATGAAAATGCTAAGCCTACTAGGGAAATGCAACGTTGGTTAGATCCTAATATGAAAGAAGTTGTTAGAACTGAAGTTCTTAAACTATTAGAAGCAGGTATCATTTACCAAATTTTTGATAGTTCATGGGTTAGTCCTGTACAAGTTGTCCCCAAAAAGTTAGGAGCCACAATAGTTACCAATGCTGATAATGAATTGATACCCACTAGAGTAACTACAGGATGACGTGTTTGCATTGATTATGCAGTAGGAGCAGTATTAGGACAAAGAGTTGCTTGAATTCCCCATGTTATTTACTATGCTAGTATGACATTGAATGATGCATAGTTGAACTATTCAACTATTCAACAGTTGCACAATAATGTTTGCGTTAGAGAAATTTTGATCTTATCTCATTGGTTGTAAAATAATTGTGTTCACAGATCATGCTGCTCTTAAATATCTTCTCACAAAGAAAGATGCAAAAGCTAGGCTAATTCATTGGGTGTTACTTTTACAGGAATTCAACTTGGAATTCAAAGATAAGAAAAGCACATAGAATGTTGTGGTTGACTATCTCTCTCTTCTCCATTTTGACATAATTATGAAATTATTAACATTGAATGAGTCATTTCCAGATGAACAATTGATGAGTGTGGAAATATTACCGTGGTATGCTGACTCGTGAATTATCTTGTTATAGGTCAACTTCCAGAGCATTGGACCAAGCAAGACAAAGCTAAATTTTTTGCGGAAATAAAGAATTTCTTTTGGGATGACCCTTATTTGTTCAAGTATTGTGCAGATCAAATTGTTAGACGATATGTCCCAAAAAGTGAAATTCAAAATATCCTTTCATTCTGCCATGAACAAGCTTGTGGAGGCCATTTCAGCGCTAAGAAAACAACAACTAAAGTTTTACAATGTGGTTTCTATTGGCCAACCATATTTCGAGACGCTTACATGTTCTGTTCTTAATGTGATAGGTGTCAATGAATAGGGAGCATTACACGAAAAAACATGATGCCACTAAATCCAATTTTAGTGGTTGAGAATTTTGACATATGGGGTATCGACCCTTTCCCCCATCTTTTGGCCATCAATACATATTGGTTGCTGTTGATTATGTATCGAAATGGGTATAACCAATTCCATGTAGAACCAATGATCACAAGGTGGTGATAGGAATTTTGAAAAGCAACATTGTTTCACGCTTTGGATTCTCTAGAGCGATAATCAATGATAGTGGTGTCCACTTTTGTAACAAAGCATTCAAAACTCTTTTGAAAAAGTATTCAATCACTCATAAAGTGACGACCCCATATCATCCGTAAACCAGTGGCCAATTTGAGATCTCCAATCGAGAAATAAAGCACCTATTAGAAAAGACGGTGAGGCCAGATAGAAAAGATTGGTTATTAAGACTTGATGATGAATTTGAAATACAAGTGTGCAACCCAAGAAATGACTTTAATGGAATAACAATTAAATCAATTACAATATAAAAAGATAAGGGAAGAGAGATTCAAACATGAAGATTTTTACGTGGCTCGGCCAACCTCACCTACGTCCATGCCTCCAAGCTTTTTGGGCTTGAGGATTTCACTAAGCAAGCCTCCAAGGCTTCAAATGCTTACACTTGACTTCCAAGGTGTCAATGAACCTTTACAACAAGAGATTATCCTCAATCTCTTAACCTAAGTGTATCCCAACACTTACAATCACTTAAAGTAAAAGATTAAAAATTATTTTTCTCTCACACGATATTTAAGATTACAAATCAATGCCCAATGTGTGAATAGATGAAGCAAGAATGTGTTTTAAAGCTCTATGAAGATTGTATTCTCGAATATAAGCTCAATGGTCGTGTTGCGATCAATCTTGTTTGAATTTGAATGAGCTTATTTGTAGTTGGAGCTGAAAACTACCAGTTATTGACTTTCTGCTCACTGTCGGATCACCGTTAACTAGATGTCGGATCGCCGTTTGACTGGTTATTATGACCATTAGGCTGAATTTTCAAATTGTCGGATCGTTGTTAAGGTCAAGAGGCTAATCTTCAGTTCTGTATGATGTCGGCGAGCCATTATCAACATGTCGGATCGCTGTTTAGGTCTAGAGACTAATCTTTAATTTTGTATAATGTCGGTGAGCCGTTAAATACATGTCGGATCACCGATTTCTTTAGAAACTGCTACAGTGAACTATTTTGTGCCCCAAAACGAACACTTTAAAACTTGTCAAATAGATCCATTTTATAGGATTTGAAATAATATTTATAAAAAAAAGTTCTCATAGCTTTTTCAATTAAAACCATTTACAAGAGAATAACCAAAATCATTTTCATTTATAAAGTGAGAATGATGATTTAAAAGTATATGAAAATTATTTTGAGCTTTTAAAAGATTAATCAATTTTAATCAAGTTTGTTATCATCAAAATCAATAATAACGAAATATTTATGTTAACAATACCCCCATTTTTTATAATGATAAACTGTTCAAGAAAATACTTGTGCAATTTTGCTCCTCCTAAATATGTGCTCCCCCTAAGTAAAATATTTAAAGAATTTTAACTTCCCCTAAATATGTGCCCATTGATTTTTAATCTCATAAAAAAATTTAAAACAGAACAGATTGAATTGATAAATTATCTCCCCCTTCATCATAAAAAAGAAATGAGCGCGAAAAGAATAAAAAAAGAGGTTCAGAGATTACTCATGTAAGATATCCAACAACCGATAACTGAGGATGAGTGAGGGATTTTGCCCAGTACTGTAGTTGATGCTGTAGCAACGATACTGTAATTAAAAAAAATAATCAAAGCCATTAAGTGAGCTTATTCACTCAACTGCTCTATTTCTATTGGTTACATTCTCGTGTTCATAAATTGTCTTATTTTAATTTAGAACAAAACTGTATTGTTAAAGATTGTTGTAGCAAATTTGATAACACCAATCATTGTAGAGACAATCTGAATAGAAATTGCACACACCAATAACCTATGTAATCAATATAGCAAAGGCAATGTTACTATAAATAATAAACGAAACCATCACACCAAATGCTTCAATCAAGATCATACATTAATGAAATTGATCACCGGCAGGTGAATAAATGCACAAATATCTCTTTAAATTCTTTGTAAGAATGATGAAGATTCAAGACCAATCTTCAAAGTAGATCATAGTTAGTCAAGAATGACTAATAAATCTATGAAATGAGAGTTATTATGCTATTTTTAGACTTAAACTAATATTACATAAATAGTAAATAATGTGCTTTTATTGAATTTTTAGTCCATTTTGGATGAGCATCTATATTAAGTTTAATTTTAATAAATTGATTGTATTTTAAATCACTTTGTACTCTGATTATGTGCATGATTGTAGGTGACCAAAAAGCTCAAGCTTTATACTGCATCAGCGGACCTGCAAAAATAAAAAATAATTTATTTGCATGTGAAACTAAAATAAGTCTGAACCAAAGAAGATGTTGTAGCAATTGCTGCACCAATCCGAGAGCAAATACAGAGAAGACTACCCACGTATTAGCTGACAAAGTAGTGAGAGACAACATAAAAAGATATGCGATTCGAGATTTTCAAAAACGAAACACGTGGCCACATACTTTTGGTTACCCCAATTCCAATATATAAAAGAGCACACATGAAAGAAAAAAAAAAGAGGGGTTGTCGCACAAAGAAACAAAAAATAGACAAAAAAGAAAAGAAAAGAATAAGATAGAGTTAAGGATTGTAGTAAAAAAAATTTAGAGAAAGACGAGGGATCATAAAAACCTAGCACAACTCAATTTGTCATCTTTATTTTCTTATTTTCTTCTCTCTTTATGGTAATGTATTTGATGGCAAAAATGAGTATTGTTACTGTTTTATCGCATATTATGAATTAAGCTTAATGGCTATTCGACTTATATGTGTGTGTTGCGCGGAATCTGCTTAGCATTTTGTCTAAATTTTACTTATTGCAATTCTCTATTTCGGTTGACTACCTATTTAGTGGATACTACCTAAGAAAGAGCTTAAAAAATGTCTGAATTAATAGAATAAATCAAGACAATACTTAATTTAAGATTGAGTTTCCCAAGTTGAGTTAATCTTGGTTTAAATAGGTCCATACTTAATCTAGGATTAATGAAGAACTAGATATAGGAATTCACCTTGTAGGGCAATTAGATTCTATAACGTATAATGTTATATATAATGTTAACATAACAACTGGTCACTGTTAGGTTTCATATAAATATAAGATATCCAACATGCGATAGCTGATGATGCATAACAGATTTTGTCCAGTGCTATAGTAGATATTGTAGCAGTAGCAATAATACTATAATAAAACAATCAATACAATTAAGTGAGTTTAAACACTCAACTACTCCTTTCCCATTGAGTATTTTTTATTGTATTTTTTATCAATAACAGATTTTTTTGCCTTTTATTTATTGTATTTTTAATTTTGTTAGGTCATTAATTTCATTAATTATTTTATTTTAATTAGACTGAAATTTTACTGTTAAAATTGTTGTGGCAAGTCTTATAACATTGATCCCTGTGGAGACGATCTAGATACTAATCATTATATTACTTGTGTATATTTGCATATTAACACCTATAGCAATAAGCACCATTTATTTTTTTCGCCGTTACTAGGGATTTAAGGCTTATTTGATTTGTGAAGTCAATTTTAATTAGTGCCAATTTTAGTTTTCTTTTAATTTGTTTACTTGACAAAAGTGCTCTTGCAACCCTTGCATGCGTAAATACAAACCTGTCAAATTCCAGTTTAATTTAAAAATTGAAAAACTTGAAAGGAGAAAAGTGCATAGAAATTTAAGAACTAATACAGTCAAGGCACAAGGAGGTCAAAAAGGTTAGAGTGGGCAAAATATTCATGGGCAACCAAGGAACAACAATATTATTTACATGGTAGATGATAGAAATAGAGCAATTAGAGATTATGTAGTGTTAGCCCCTTAACGTCATAAATCCTTGAATAGTTAGACCTGAAGTGCAAGCTATTAATTTTGTGCTCAAACAAGTGATGTTTTAGATGCTTCAAATAGTGATTCAATTCAATAGATTGCCATCAAAGGATCCTCACTTTCACCTTAAACGTTTTCTAAAAGCAAGTGATGCTTTCATGATTACTAGAGCATCAAAAGAAGCATTGGGACTTACACTCTTCCCATTTTATCTAAGAGATCAAGTAAAAGCATTGTTGAACTCTTTACTATCTGACTCCATTATTATATGGAACGATTTGGTTGAAATTTTTTAATGAAGTACTTCCTACCTACTAAGAACGCAAAATTAAGCAATAAGATCACTTCTTTCCATCAGCTTGAAGATAAAAGCTTGTATGATGCATGGGAAAGATTCAAAAAGTTATTTAAGAGATGTCCTTATCATGGTATTCATTGCTGTATATAATTAGAAACTTTCTACAATGGTTTCAACTCAAGCACTAGATTGATAGTATATGCTTCAGTAAATGGGGTCTTGTTATCTAAGTTTTACAATGAAACTTATGAAATTTTGGAAATGATAGCTAATAACAACCACCAATGGCCATCGACCAGACAAGCTACAACAAGAGTAACTTCAGGAGTCCACAATGTTGGTGCCTTGATAGCATTGTCAGCCCAAGTAACCTCATTAATAAATATGGTGAAGGCTATGACTATTACTCTAGAAACTGTCAACCAAATTGCTAAAGTATCTTGTGTTTATTGTGGAGAAAGATATCTATTTTATAATTGTCCTAGAAATCCTACCTTAGTCAACTATGTGGGCAATTGTAATACACAAAACCAAAACAATCCTTACTCAAACACTTACAACACCTAAACTTCTCATGAAATAATCAGAATCAACATGCTGCCATACCTAGTGGGCAAAACATGCCTGCTTAACCACTTGGATTTCACAAACAAAATCAAGGGCAAAGAAACACTAGCAATGATCAATTCTGTTTTCTTGAAACTTTGATTGAAGAGTATATTGTAAAGAATAAAGTGGTTGTCCAAAGGTCAAATTATATCCTTAAGAAACTTAAAAAATCATATTAGACAATTTATTACAGTATTAACCAATAGACCTTAAGGCAATTTACCTAACAATATAGAGCACTCAAGAAGAGAAAGAAAAGAACATTGTAAAGTGATTAACTTAAGATCTGGAAAGAGTTGAACACATTTCAACCCAAAAAGAAACTCAAGTTGAAGAGGAGCCATAACCTCCCATTTTCTAGTACACTAATGTGAATAACCAAGCTTCAGCACCTACATAAAATGATGATCTAGCATATGCTGGTGAAGATGCTACAGCACCAAGCACATCAGTCCAAAACATGGCAAAAGAAAAGCAGTCTGTATAATTGGCTACCGCACAACAATTTAGGCATCCATTACCCTTTCTCAAAGATTCGAAAAATAGAAACAAGATAAGCAATTCAGTAAATTCTTGAAATTGCTGAAGCAACTACATATCAATCTCCCTTTTGTGGGAGTTCTTGAAGTTCTTGAAGGATATTTTATCAAGGAAAAAAAAGGCTTTGAGAGTTTGAAATAATTGCTTTGACAAAAGAATGCAGCCGTATGCTTCAGAACAAGATATCTGAGAAGTTGAAGGATCCAGAAAGCTTTACAATCCTATGTTCTATGGGAACTAAATACAGTGGAAATGACCCTCTATGATTTGGGAGCTAACATCAATCTCATGCCTTTATTAGTGTTCAAACAATTAGAAGTTGGGGAAGTTAGACAAACAACAAAGACTTTACAACTTGTTGATAGATCTCATGCCTATCCAGAAGACAAGATTAAAGATGTATTGGTAAAGGTGGATAAATTTATTTTTCCACTAGATTTCATAGTACTGGATTTTAAGGCAGATAAATAAGTAACAATCATTTGAAGCAGACCTTTCTTAACCATAAGAAAAACTCTAATTAATGTTCAAAAAGAAGAACTGACTATGAGGGTTAATAATTAGCAAGTTACATTTAATGTGTTAGATGCCATGAAAAGTCCTAATGATGTTGAAGATTATAATTTTATTAGTGTTGTAGATTTTACAATAGTAGAAAAGTTAAATAGTTGTTGCAACTATCAAGAAATCAAGATTGTAACATTTGAAGAATTTGAAGATGAAGATCTAAAAATAGCTAACATAACATGATTAAGGAAGAAACAACCCATAAGAACTAACAAGTGCTTTGAGTCTCTAGATTTTCAAACATGGAAGTAAAATTTTTTGTTCCTTCTATTGAGTCACCTCCGGTTTTAGAATTAAAACTTTGACCTTCACATTTGAAGTATGTTTATGTTGTGACAATGACACACTTCTTGTAATTATTTCATCTTCTTTGAATACAGAACAATAAAATAGCTTAATGGATATATTAGGGATTGATGGATTACGGAAGATATCAAAGGAATCCGCCCCTCTATATGGATGCATAAGATTTTGTTAGAGGATTGCTACAACAACTCTTAAGAGCAATAGAGAAGATTAAATCTCATCATGAAGGAAGTTATGAAAAATGAGATCATCAAGCAGCTTGATCCTAAAATCATTTACCTAATATCAAAAAACTCATGGGTAAGCCAAGTACAATGTGTTCCAAAGAAAGGTGGAGTAACAGTTGTAGCAAATGAAAAGAATGAGCTCATTCCTACCAAAATAGTAACTAGATAAAGAGTCTGCATGGATTATAGAAAGTTAAACAAAGCCACAAGGATTGATCATTTTCCATTGCCTTTCATAGATTAGATGCTGGACAAACTTACTGGAAAAGAGTACTGCTATTTATTAGATGGATTCTTAGGCTACAATGAGATTGCTATAACACCAGAGGATCAGGAGAAGACAACATTCACTTGTCCTTATGGAACATTTACCTTTAGAAGGATGACATTTGGCCTATGCAATGCTCAACAAGTTTCCAGAGGTGTATAATGCCTATCTTTTTAGATATGGTAGAACTAACATTTGAGATATTCATGGATGATTTTCTAGTTTTTAGGAATCATATAATAAAAAAAAAATGTGCTTAAGAGATGTGATAAGACAAATTGAGTGTTGAATTGGGAAAAATAATATTTCATTGTACAATAAGGGATATTTCTACTTGCCTTCTGGTAAGGATCCTGTGCATCAGAAACCTTTTGACCATTTCTTATCTGGTTTGGTACCCTGTTTTAGACTCAAAGGAAAGTCTGTTTTGGGTTATATAACCCGAGAGGAAAAAGTGTTTTAAAAGAATTTTGATCGCTATACCTAAGGGCCACAACGCCACGTACTTTATGGTATTAGAGCCATACCGTCCTTGAAACCTGTTTTCTAAACTCTTGTTTTCATGCTCAAAGTGGTATAATTTGAATCTTTATTCTGTTTTGATCTTTAGTCTTCAGGCGCAGAGAGAACTTCTCATTCATGGCTTCCACTTCATCTTCAACTCCAAATCCTGTTACTCTTTCTTCTACTCTTTCCCTACCTAAATCTTGCACTTCTCATACTGCCACGAAAATTGAAAATCTTGTAGAATACTCTTACATCCCTGAATCCGCCCAGATCAGTGAATCTTCGTACCCTCTCATCAGCCCTTACCAACTCTACAAACGACCTAGTTCTTTTACCCGCAGTATCCGTACTCTCATATCCACCCACCGACCTCACCCTAAAGAATACATCCAGTCTTCTCGTCTGGATCACTGTTCTCTTCAAGCAACCCCTGTTGAGCAATATGACACTCTTGAAATCCCTTCCGACTTGATTTCCAACTGGAAACGAGAAGGTTTTACCCACCTTCATCTTGGAGGCATCAGACTAATCCTCACCCTTCATGGGAGAAAAGGATTACCAGTTACCGCTCGAATTGCTATGCTTGATACCCGATTCAAACAGTACCAAGATGCTGTTATCGGTACTGTCCTCACAACCCTTCATGCAGGAAGTGTTTTACTCACTTTCTATCCCAATTTCAACCTTTCTCTCCAAGACACCAACTTGCCCACAGCCTTGAAAGTTCAAGTTCAAATTCAAGGTGCTGAACAAATCTCCTCCGCCAAAATTGCTACCCTTCACCATCAACTGGTCTATAGGCTTCAAAATCATGCCTTAGATCTACCCACTGCCGAACACCACTCTGACACCCTCATGGTGTTAGCCGAATCTGACCAAATCCCCACAATCATCCAGATCCCGAGACAAATTCCACGTCATGAGCTCATAAAGCTTATGCCTCTTGAATGGATCTCCAACTATGAGCAGTTCCATAACAATACCACCCCAATCAGACATCTGAAAGTATGTTTGAAAGACGACAAGATGGAACAGTCAGAATGACCTTTAAACCACCTCCAAGTGCTCCACAAGATCCTCCTCGGCTCTCCTTTACTTATTCTTCAATGATCACAGCTGTTCAGACAGCTCAGGAAGATCTGCCCATTACAGGGTTTAATTCTGAAGGTTACCCTGTTTATCCAGCCAAACACAATGGCCATTTCCTATGGGATGCCCCTGGTTCAGGCATGTATGACCCAAATTGTCCTTGCTGGGATGATTGGGAAGAAGACGATGATTATGCAACCACAAGAAAAAAGAAACCCAAAAAGAAAAAACCTCTTATCCCATGTAACCATTGTGACCCTAAACCACCATCAGAGCCTCCACCTCCACCAGCTCCATTACCCATCTACCGAAAAGAACTCAAATGGATTGCTAAACATTGCAAATCTGAGATTCCATCACCACTCCCAAACCCAACACCTATCGTTCAACCACTGGCTTGTATAATGTTTTCCTCTACCCCTTCCGATTACTCTTCTTCCTTTCCTCCTTTGGAACCCCAGACAGATTCCCAACGAAATGTTGTGTCCAAACCCTTTATCCCTTCACCTATTACCTCCACTGGCCACCTGGAGCCCCCTAAACCTTTTGAATCAGTCCTCAACTGGCAAACTCAAAATGCCAGGGCCCAAAATGATACTTTGTTGCATCTCCATTCAAAAGTTGAGAACATCAGTTTGCGAACTGACCAGATTGAGACGAAAGTTGACTCTATTGCTGCCCAAATGCAACAGATTCACCAAAATCTTCAAACCAGAATTGGTCAACTCGATTCAGAGTTACGAGCCATGCTTGCCCAGAGATACTATGGCCCAGAATTTGATCAAAAAGAAAGGGAAATCAGGCGCTTAAAAGCTGAACTTGCTCAGATTGAATCTGAAAAACAAAAACCTACCCTTTTTACCACATCACCTCCTATCCCTTCCATCGGCCCCACTTATCATCCTTTTGCCTCTATGCTTTCTCCTATTAAACAGTATGACCCTTCCAAGTTATTTGGCATGACTCATACTCTTTTCAGAGACAATCCTTTGCCACCACCACCTAAACCTAAACCCAAACCTAGACCGCAGCCTCGACCTGCCCCTCTTCATCCTTCCTCTCTGACCATCCCTGGCCAACCATCTCCTAGTTCTACACTGCCCTCACCGCTAGCTCCATTATCAGTCCCTACCCAATCCAAGGATAAAGAACCCATAAACCAGTTTACTGCTCACACAGTCACCCATTCATCTACTACAGACGACCAAACTTCTGATTCAAATCTAGCTGTTTCAGATAGCCCTACCGAAACTGATACAGAATCTTCAGCATCCACCAGTGACTCTGAAAAGTCCTATGCTGATATTACCAAAATCCTGATGGCTCAACCTGATCAAGGCCAAACCTCTCATACAGAACCATATGTTGATATTCCCTCTGAAGTTGACGAAGAAATACCTGAATCTTCTGCCACAAACCAACCTCCTCCAGCCCAGCCCAATCCACCCAGTCAAAAATCGTCAAATGGTCCATGGTTCACATTTGATGATCTACCATCTCATAAATGGCGTGACCGACTCAATGAAATGTCTGCCTGGATTGACCTCCAGATGCTAAGACCAGGAGCAACAACTCAATCAGTCCTTAGAGAATTTGCTACTCGTTTTACGGGTGCTCTAAGAGATTGGTTTGATTCGTTAGGACGATACCGCCAATTACAGTTTGTTGACCTTCCAGAAGTTTCAAGTGCTCTTGCTGTACTTCATGATCAATTCCTTGGCGACCCTTCTGCAGTCTTTGAAGCTGCCAGACGAGATTATCTCAACATGAAATGCTGCTCCCTCAATGCTAAGGATCTTGACTTCCATTATAAGCGAATGTCCCTGCTGTTCTATAAGCTTAATGGATTCAATGAACCGACATTAAAGCATGTCTTTCTGGCTTCCCTCCCCGAAGAACTCCAACCCGACATCCAGAGACAACTCACAGCATCCAATCTTTCCCTAGACAACATCTCTCTTGGCAAAATCTTTCAGCTTGCCAAAACTTGTCTTGACAAACTTTGCGAGCAAAAACAGTTTTTCAAAGAACTGTTGAAAGACAAAGAACCTTTCCGAAGTGCTTGCAAAAAGCCTTATTTGCAGATCAAATGCCACAAGAAAAAGGATTGCGATTGCAGTTCAAAGAAAAAACGGCATTTTCAGAAATTCAAAACTCCAGAATTTTCATCCAAACCTCGCAGATCCCGAAAGCCCTACAGGTTTTTCAGAAAGAAATCATCCTCTTCCAGAGACGTTAAACGAAAGCACTCAAGTAGATGCTTTATCTGCAAGAAAAAAGGTCACTATGCTAAAGATTGTCCCAACAAAAGAGAAAAATCCATCCGGTTAGTTGAGCATCTTCAAGCAACTACAGACTACTCTCCTGCCAAAGATGAACTGGAATTCTATTTCTCTGAACAAGATGAACCCAATGATGAAACAGTGTTCGCACTACAGAATTCCTCTGATTCAGACAGTGACCAGTCTCAAGTGATTTTCCACCAACAGTTACTCTCCCTTGATACTACAGTTCCTATCCCATCCATCAAACTCCAGATCTTGCCCTCAAAATTCCAAAGGCCCATTCCAGCAATTGGTCTTATAGATACTGGTGCCCAACGCAGCATGTTGAACCCCCATATTCTTCCATCCGAATACTGGACCCAGTTTGAAGAACATTTCAAAGCTGTCAATGGCAAACTCTTCACCACCTCTTTGATTACCAAAAAACCCATTGGTATTCAAATTTTCCCAAATTGTGTCATTTGGACCAAGGTTATTGGTTCCACTCTTCCTAATAAGGATATCTTGTTAGGTTTTGACATCCTTCACCAAATCAAACACCTCCAAATCATTCCCACTGGAATCCGAGTCAAGTCCATGTTCAAACCATTCACAGACATTCTGAAACTCTACAATCTGTCTGAAACTCCCCAGTCTTACCAGGATATTTCAACCAAACTTTTGAGTTTCTGTCCAGAGTCCCATTCTGAGTTCACCCATCCAACTCCCTTGTGGAAAAATAAGTCTTTCTTCATTAAGTTACCCTTCAAACTCAATGAAGACATTAACCCAACTAAAGCTACCCATCCAGGAATGAGTCCTTCTGACTTACTCCTAGCCCAACAAGAATGTTCACAATTGTTAGCCCAAGGTTTAATTGAGCCCACAAGTTCTCAATGGGCTTGCCAAGCCTTTTATGTTGAAAAGCATTCTGAAATTGTCCGAGGAAAGAAACGCCTAGTCATTGACTACCAGCCATTAAACATGTTTTTACAAGATGACAAATTCCCTTTGCCTCGCCGACAAAGCATGTTTACTTTTCTCAAAAATGCCCAGATCTTTTCAAAATTCGATCTAAAATCTGGTTTTTGGCAACTAGGCATTGAACCCTCAGAACGTTACAAAACCGCTTTTTGTATTCCCAATGCTCATTTCCAATGGACAGTTCTACCCTTTGGTCTCAAAACTGCCCCTTCCATTTTCCAAAAATCCATGATCCAAATCTTCCAACCTATTTTGCATCATGCATTGATTTACATTGATGATATCTTGCTTTTTTCAGGCTCACATGATGAACATCGCCAGCTGTTAACTCAATTCTATGATCTTATCCAAAATCATGGAATCATGTTATCGGCCAAGAAAAGCACCATTGCTACAGATAATATTGAATTCCTTGGTATGCTCATAAAAGATGGACACTACCAGCCAGGAAAGCACATTGCCCAAGAATTGCTTCACTTTCCAGATCAGCAACTTTCCAAAAGGCAAATTCAACAGTTTCTCGGCATTATCAATTACATCCGTGATTTCATCCCACATGTGGATCATTACACTCATCATCTTTCGGCTTTATTGAAAAAGAAGCCCCCAGAGTGGAATGCTGACCACACAACTGCTGTCACTACCCTAAAGCAGATCGCGCAAAATCCGCCTCCTTTAAAGCTGATTACTGATGGACGGCGTATATTGCAGACAGATGCAAGTGATGAATCATGGGGTGCCATCCTCCTCGAAGAGCTCAATGGACAAGAACACTTTATCGCTTACGCTAGTGGACAATTTTCTGACACACAGAAGCACTACCATAGCGTGTTCAAAGAGATTTTAGCGGTAAAGAATGGCATCAAAAAGTTTGAGTATCATCTGATTGGACACCATTTTCTCATCCGAATGGACAGCTCAGCCTTCCCCAATATCTTTCATTTCAAAGGTAAAACTGTTCCCGAAAAAATGTTACTCAGATTAAAAGATTGGTTTTCCAAATATGACTTTTCAGTCAAGCATATAAAGGGATCCCAGAACCTTATCCCTGATATGCTCTCCAGACTCTCCAAACCACAAAACCCTCTCACCTTGTTTTCCACCACCTACCATTTTCCGATTATCTCCATGGCTACATCACTACCCCCAGAAGCTCTCACCAAGAAGACTTTTCCCTTTAATAAAACCTTTTCTTCTGTCTTCGCCATCCAAGAGTTTGCAAGAAAAGCTCTCTTTCGCTTCTTCATGAAAGCCTACCTTGTCACAGAACCTTTTCCATTTTCCTCCTTCCACCCAGAAAATCTGTTCCTTACAGGTTTAACCCTTGATCCATCCAGAGAAACCACTGAAGATGTGTTATGGTACATTTGGTGCCTAACAGTCCTTTATGCCACTAAGTTAGTCCTGCCAATTGCTCCTACCTTGGAACATCTCCTTGATCCCGACAAGGCCACCTCTCTCACTTGGACTTTACTTGAATGGTTTTCTCCCATTCCATGGTGGAGAAAGAAGCTACAACAACTGTCAGAAATTTACAACCTTGATCGTATGCCTGCCCCTGAAGCACAAATGTTCACATAAGTCTTTATCATACACAGGCCATACTTCCAACATCCAGACACCAACCTCTTTTGGACTCAAGATCAGGTATATGAATGGTTCACTGCATCACATGTAGCTGTGATTGAAAATGACATACAAAACGTCCTGCACAATTACCTTTTCCAATTAAATCACCAACCTCCACCACTTAAAGATATCTCCCACACCTCCTTAGGTCAACAACATGACCTCCTCGTGATCCCCACTCCATCCGCCATATCCAAACCAAAGTCCACAGGTATCATCATCAAGGAAGAAAAACCAGACTACACTGATTTC
>MKYO02030658.1:19752-37730 GCA_002013955.2 Citrus medica | reverse complement strand
CTTTCCCTTGACAACATTTCTCTTGGAAAAATCTTCCAGCTTGCCAAAACCTGTCTCGACAAACTCTGCGAGCAGAAACAATTCTTCAAAGAACTCTTGAAAGACAAAGAACCATTCCGAAGTGCTTGCAAAAAGCCTTACTTACAGATCAAATGCACAAAGAAAAAAGATTGTGATTGCAGTTCTAAGAAGAAAAGGCATTTTCGGAAATTCAAAACCCCAGAATTTTCGTCCAGACCTCGCAGATCCAGAAAGCCTTACAGATTCTTCCGTAAGAAATCATCTTCTTCACGAGACCTCCAACGGAGAAAATTCAGTAGATGTTTTATCTGTAAGAAAAAAGGCCACTATGCGAAAGATTGTCCCAATAAAAGAGAAAAATCCATCCGGCTAGTTGAGCATCTTCAAGCCATTACCGACTAAGGTTTTGTCCTCCAAACCATATGGCCTTTGACCATCCCAGTCCTCTGTGGAAAAATCCAGCCCATTTCGTTAAAGATCCAAGTTCAGATCCAAGGAGCTGAACAAGTCTCTAGTGCCAAGATTGCTACCATCCATCATCAGTTGGTTTACAGACTTCAGAACCTACTGGCACTCAGCGCAGTATTTTAAACCCTGCCATTTTGCCGCCTGAAACCTGGATTTCAAATGAAAATCATTTCCGTGCTGCTAGTGGAAAATTATTTTGAAAGACAAAGACAGTTTCCGAACAGCCTGCAAGAAGCCTTTCTTGGAAATCAAGTGCAAAGATTCTCATAATTGTACTTGTCCCTCTAAGAAGAATTCATCTTCACTGATATCCCTGACAGAGGGGATGAAGAATTCTGTAAGGAAGAGATTCTCGGGATGAAAGGTGAGGAACTGGTTGTGAGGGTTTTCTTCAAGGAAGAAAAGCGATCTTCCAGAGCTTTACAGTCACGCCCCTTCCCTAGGCGGTAGAAAGTCATCCTCAGGATCCTGGGAATCTTGGTAGTAAATCTGTGGAGGACTAGTTGGACGTTCTTCTTTGATAATGATACCTTTGCTGGAACCAGAAGGAGACCAGTAGGGAGGACTTGAATCTTTTGGGCTTGGAACAGGATATCAAACCCAAGAAGAAGATCTTTGTCAGGTAGGCTAGTTCAACTGGGGTCCTCAGAACCCTAAGCGGTCTCAACGCTTAGTTCAACAGCTTCAGTCCTTACATCAGTTCTCTCCTGATACTGACCAAATTGAGTTTTTATACTCTGAACAAGAAAGTCCTAACCAGGATACAGTTTTTGCCCTTGGCACTTCTGATTCAGATTCAGATTCAACTTCACCTACTGAACCAGAAGACTATTCCCATGTCTTCCACATCCAGTCAGTACCTTCATCCTCCACTCACTTGTCAGTTCAACCCATTCCCTCCGTTAAAATCCAAATCTTGTTATCCAAATACAGTCGGCCTATTCCTGCTATTGCCTTCATAGATACTGGCGCTTAGCGTAGTATTTTAAACCCTGCCATTTTGCCGCCTAAAACCTGGATTTCAAATGAAAATCATTTCCGTGCTGCTAGTGGAAAATTATTTTCTACAGAGCTCCGCACCAAGTCTAGAATTGGAATTCAGCTGTTCCCAAAGCTCACAGTTTGGACCCATGTTTTTGGGTCTAGCCTACCTAACAAAGATCTTCTTCTTGGGTTTGATATCCTGTTCCAAGCCCAAAAGATTCAAGTCCTCCCTACTGGTCTCCGATTCCAGTCCATGTTTCAACCATATACAGACCAGCTCAAGCTATATCATTTGGCCCAGTCTCCTCCTGATTATCAGTCTATTTCGGCCCAGTTACTAAGGTTTTGTCCTCCAAACCATATGGCCTTTGACCATCCCAGTCCTCTGTGGAAAAATCCAGCCCATTTCGTTAAGCTTCCTTTTAAGCTTAATGAAGACCTCAATCCTACCAAAGCAACCCATCCGGGTATGCCTCCTTCTGAGCTTAAGTTAGCCCAAACAGAATGTGCAGAGTTACTTGCCCAAGGCCTCATTGAGCCCACAACTTCTCCGTGGGCCTGCCAAGCCTTTTATGTTAATAAACGTGCTGAAACGTTACGGGGTAAAAAGCGTCTTGTCATTGATTATCAGCCTTTAAACCAGTTTTTACAGGATGATAAATTTCCTTTACCTCGGCGAAATTCCATCTTTACCTACCTCCAAAATGCCAGAATATTTTCTAAGTTTGACTTAAAGTCTGGGTTTTGGCAGCTGGGTATTGACCCTGCTGAACGTTATAAAACTGCATTCTGTATCCCAAACGCCCATTACCAATGGACCGTTCTTCCCTTTGGTCTCAAAACCGCCCCATCCATTTTCCAAAAAGCCATGACCCAAATCTTCCAGCCCATCCTTCACCATACCCTTGTTTATATTGACGATTTGCTTCTGTTTTCAGGTACTCCAGAAGAGCATCAAGTTTTACTCCAACAGTTCCATGATATCGTAGATCAATACGGTATTATGCTTTCAGACAAAAAAAGTACAATTGCCACAGATACCGTAGAATATCTCGGTATGCAGATAAAGAATGGATTCTATCAGCCTGGACCCCACATTGCACAAGAATTACTCCACTTTCCAGATAAGGATTTCACAAAGAAACAAGTCCAACAGTTTCTTGGCATCATCAACTACATCCGTGATTTCCTGCCTCATGTGGACCAGCAGACAAGTCTACTCTCTGCTTTACTAAAAAAGCATCCTATCTCTTGGGATTCCAGTCACACTACAGCTGTCCAGCAGCTAAAGCAGATAGCCCAGAATCCACCAAAACTCAAGATCATGACAGATGGCAAACGTATCCTACAGACCGATGCTTCAGACACATCATGGGGAGCCCTGTTGCTTGAACAGATTGACAAAAAGGAATATCTAATCGGATATGCTAGTGGACATTTTAGTCCAGCCCAGCAGCACTATCACACGATCTACAAGGAGATCCTTGCCGTCAAAAACGGCATCAAAAAGTTCGAATACCACCTCCTTGGCCATAGATTCCTGATCAGATTGGATAATTCCTCTTTCCCTAAAGTCCTACAGTTTAAAGGTAAAACGATTCCCAACAGCCAGTTACTTCGGTTACAGGAATGGTTTTCCCGATATGAATTTGATGTTGAACATATAAAAGGACAAAAGAACCTCATTCCAGATTTCCTATCCCGCATTCAGAAACCTGCCTCTCCAATCTTCTACACTTCCCCAGTCTTCCCGATCTTCATGGCTACTAGATCTACTGCTACCTCTCTGCCTTCTAAGGCTCTCACCCAAAAGACCTTCCCCAGGCCTGTACAAACTTTTCCTTCCCTCTACCGTCTTCAGGAGTTTGCTAAACAATTTCTTTTCCGCTACTACATGAAAGCTTTCTTCCTTGAAGAAAACCCTCACAACCAGTTCCTCACCTTTCATCCCGAGAATCTCTTCCTTACAGGATTCTTCATCCCCTCTGTCAGGGATATCAGTGAAGATGAACTCTGGTATTTCTGGTGCTTAACTGTACTCCATGCAACTCAGTTAATCATCCCCTTAGCCTACACAGTCAACACCCTCAATAATCCTTCCAAGGCTACTTCTCTGTTATGGACTCTGTTAGAGTGGTTCTCTCCTATTCCTCAATGGAGATCCCAACTCCAGCAGCTTAGTCACAACCATCATCTCTCCACCATCCCTTCTCATGAAGCTGAAAAATTCACATCAGTGTTCATAGTCCACCGACCATATTTCCGTCACCCAGAAACAGCCACCTTCTTTGCTCAACCACAAATCAGCCACTACCACACAACCCCTCATCCCAGCACACTGGACCAAGACCCCATGTTTAAAAAGGCCCTCATGAATCATCTCCTGTCTTTAAACCATGTTCCTCCACCTCCGCAAGACATCATCTCCAGTTCTATTGGACCTCGTCATGAAATGTTCATGGTACCTAATCCTTCTGGTTCCAGCAAAGGTATCATTATCAAAGAAGAACGTCCAACTAGTCCTCCACAGATTTACTACCAGGATTCCCAGGATCCTGAGGATGACTTTCTACCGCTCAGTCAACTCCTCCGGGAGTATCAGACTCCAATCCAACCAGAACAAGGCCAGTCATCAAGAGTCATATCGCAATCTGAGCCCATTATCACTCATCCGCCATCCCAATGCAGATCTCTCTGCATTCCCGGGATTGTCCATGCAAAAGGATGTCCCCAGTATGATGGCCCCACTTATCTAGAACAGTGCACCCTGTTCTGTGAACCTCATGGAGCCAACTGTCACAAAAGCTGCGTCAACTATCGCAGATTTGAATCCAGCTCCAGCTCAGATGATTACGGGATGAATCTATCCTCTCCGTAATTTTCGCCGCATGTCCTTATCCTACTTTACTTTATTAAAGTAGCTTTTGCTTTTTTGTCTTGTCTTTTTATGAAAAAGATAAAGTTAGGGGGTCCTGTCCCTACTTTACTTTATTAAAGTAGCTTTTGCTTTCCGCTTTTGCTTTTATGTTTTGTCTTTTTATGTAAAAGATAACGTTAGGGGGTCCTATCTCTACTTTACTTTATTAAAGTATGAATAGTTGTTTGCTTTATGAAAAGATGAGGGTCCTGTCTCACTTTTCTAAGTTTGGCTTTATCTCGTTGTAATCCCTATATAAGGGCACCTCCTCTTAGTTTATGACTAAGTTGGAAACAAGTTTGAATAAACGTTTGCTTTTCAATATTCTCTTCTCCATGTCTCTCTAAACTCCTCTTTCTTAAGTTCTATGGAGCTCTGAAATAGATAAGAAAAGGAATAAGGAAGTTTTTAAAAAACGAATTTGTTCAAAACCAAGTTAGTATGCTCTACACTTGCCTTTGTATAAAGGATCCTGTGTATCAGAACACTTGAGACGGTCTTTAGCTGTTTTCTTATCTGGTTTGGTACCCGTTTTAAGCTAAGGAGAGCTGTTTTAGGGTTGTATAACCTAGCATAGAAAACTGGTTTTAAAGAGTCTCAGGTGCCCCCTCGGATTGGTATCAGAGCCTGTTTTTCTCAAAACGCAAAATGATTTTGGTATAATTCTTTTTGAAAAATTCCTTATTCTGATTTAAGTTTGCTTCATCTCCAGAGAACTTAAGAGCTTTATAACCATGGCATCTTCTTCACAAAATCCAGTTCAATTATCTTCATCTATGTCCCTTCCAAAAACTGTTACGAAGCATACTACGTCAAAAATAGAGAGTCTTGTTGAGTATTCCTATATTCCCGATTCTGCCCAAGTAAATGAGTCTTCTCTTCCTCTTGTTAATCCTTACCAGTTGTATCAACGTCCTTCTCGTTTTACTCGTTCCATCCGTTCTCTTATTAGTACTTCCCGTTCTACTCCTAAAGAGTATATACAGTCTTCGTCTCTTGATCAATGTTCCCTCCAATCTACTTCTGCTGAGCAGTATGTCACTTTAGAAATTTCCCCTGAGCTCATTTCCCACTGGAAACAACAACGATACACTCACTTTCATCTCGGTGGTGTCCGCCTTATTCTCACCCTCCATGGGCGAAAAGGCCTTCCTGTCACAGCCCGTATTGCACTCCTTGACACCCGATTCAAACAATATGAGCAGGCTACCATTGGTACTGTCCTCACTACCCTGCATGCTGGCAGTGTTGTTCTCACTGTCTATCCCAACTTCAATCTTTCCCTTGATGATCCCAATCTTTCCACTTTCTTAAAGATCCAAGTTCAGATCCAAGGAGCTGAACAAGTCTCTAGTGCCAAGATTGCTACCATCCATCATCAGTTGGTTTACAGACTTCAGAACCACTCTCTTATCCTTCCCACACCTCCAGATCTCAGTTCAGACACACTCATGATCCTTGCTGAATCTCCAGACATCCCCACCATTATCCAGATCCCACGACAGATCCCTCGTGCTGATCTTCTCAAGATCATGCCTCTTGAGTGGATAACCAACTATGAGCATTTCCATCAAAACACCACTCCCGTTCAAACCTCTGAACCCATGTATGAGAAACGACCTGATGGCTCTGTTCGCCTTCAGTTCAAACCTCCTCCTTCTGCCCCTGCAGAACCTCCCCGATTATCCTTCACTTGCTCAATGATCCAACCTGTTGACATCATTCCAGAAATCCTTCCTTCTGGAAAACCATTACCCATTATGTCCTTCACCTCCCAAGGTACTCCTGTTTACCCAGACAAAATTGATGGCCATTTCTTATGGGATGTTCCCGGCTCTGGCCGATGTGATCCCGGCTGTCCGTGTAATGATGATGAGGATGATTATTCTTCCAGACAGAAAAAGAAGAAAATTATCTATCCTGCCTGCAAATTATATTTGCCCGAAGATGATGATGAACCAGATTATCCACCTCCTTTGCCAATCTACAACAAAGGACTTCAGTGGATCCAGAAACATCAGCCCAGATCATGCAAACCAGTCTGTTCCTCGGCTGGTCTTCTACCTACACCTCCTATGGTATCCTGCATGATGTTCTCATCTGCCTCTGCCTCCGCCTCAGAATATAGTTCTGAGTACCCGCCTCTTGAGAAACGCTCAGACCCAAAGCACCAGGTCTGGAGCAAACCATTTGTCAACTCTCCTATTTCCTCCAGTGGACATCTTGAAGAACCCAAGCCTTTTGAAGCAGTCCTTAACTGGCAAACTCAGAATGCCAGGGTCCAGAATGCTTCTCTCACTTCCTTGCACTCGAAAGTTGATCAGATTGCTCACAGATCCTCTGCTGTTGAGACAAGGGTTACTTCCATTTCAGACCAGTTGACCAATCTATACAATAGTTTTCATGCTCGGGTTGCACAGCTTGACCGTGACCTTCGAGCTATGATTGCCCGTGGTGATAATTCTTACGAATTCACTCGGAAAGAGCAAGAAATCAGACAACTTCAAGCTGAAATCGCCAGAATTGATGCTGACAATCAACGGCGTCAAGCCGTTCACACTGCTCCACCATCCTATTTTCCCACTGAACCATATCACCCTCTCGGGTCCTTTTTCCCTACTCCTCCAACGGAATATACTCCTGAGAAAGTCTTTCCCATGACTTACCACCTGAATCCTCAACCTGCAAAACCTAAACCTCGACCTCCTCGACGACCTGTTCCACCTCCTGCAGTGTCTAGCACTCCTCCAGTTCGTCCCATGTATTCAGATGCTATCCAAAAACCCCTTCAGATACACAAACCACCAGTATTTCCTGACCTTCCATCCACCTCGACCTTACCACCAGATACAACATCTCCTTCTAAAGCCGACCAACAAAAACCCTCTGAGAATTACCTTATCACTGAACCAGAACTTGCCTACACCTCCTATGGAGGATGAACTGGAATTCTATTTCTCTGAACAAGATGAACCCAATGATGAAAGAATGTTTTCACTCCAACACTCCTCTGATGACTCAGACAGTGACCAGTCCCAAGTCATTTTCCATCAACAGTTATTGTCCTTGGACACTACTGTTCCTATTCCCTCCGTCAAACTCTACATCCTACCTTCCAAATTCCAAAGGCCCATTCCAGCTATCGGCCTTATCGATACCGGTGCCCAAAGAAGCATGTTAAACCCTCATCTCCTTTCCCTAGAATATTAGACCCAGTTTGAAGAACATTTCAAAGCTGTCAATGGCAAACTCTTTACCACCTCTTTGATTACCCAAAAACCCATTGGTATTCAAATCTNTGGTTCCACTCTTCCTAATAAGGATATCTTGTTAGGTTTTGACATCCTTCACCAAATCAAACACCTCCAAATCATTCCCACTGGAATCCGAGTCAAGTCCATGTTCAAACCCTTCACCGACATTCTAAAACTCTACAATTTGTTTGAAAGTCCCCAGTCTTACCAGGATATTTCATCCAAACTTTTGAGATTCTGTCCCGAGTCCCATTCTGAGTTCACCCATCCAAACCCATTATGGAAAAATCCAGCTTTCTTCATTAAGTTACGCTTTAAACTAAATGAAGATATTAACTCAACCAAAGCCACCCATCCGGGAATGAGTCATTCTGACTTACTCCTAGCCCAACAATAATGTTCACAACTCTTAGCCCAAGGTCTAATTGAGCCCACAAGTTCTCAATGGGCTTGCCAAGCCTTTTATGTTGAAAAGCATTCTGAAATTGTCCGAGGAAAGAAACGCCTAGTCATTGACTACCAGCCATTAAACATGTTTTTACAAGATGACAAATTCCCTTTGCCTTGCCGACAAAGCATGTTTACTTTTCTAAAAAAATGTCCGGATCTTTTCAAAATTCGATCTAAAATCTGGGTTTTGACAATTAGGCATTGCACCCTCTGTACGTTACAAAACCGCCTTTTGCATTCCAAATGCCCATTTCCAATGGACAATCTCGCTCTGCACTAATATAAATAATTAGTACAGAGCGAGTAAGGATCGATCCCACAGAGACTATGCTAGTTATATTTATTTATCAACTCTAAAGCAAGATTTAAAATAAAACAAAATAATAGTAGTAATAATAGAAATTAATCTAACTAAAGAAAATGACAATTATAAATAAAAAGGAGGTTTATGAATTTTTAACTAAATAGTAAGAAATAAAGAAATTAAAACTACGAACAAGAATTTAATAAAAACTCTAGTTAAAGGAAAAAGAAATAATAATGATGAAAAATTTGGTTAAAGGATCATTCGCCACCACCAAACATGCACATAATATATCAATTCTATCATCAATTTATTTAAAAACTATCAACCGTAGACAACAATAAGCTCTGTTAGTCTCAATCTTTCCTTAGTGTGTCGTTAGGCAAAACAAGCTCTTCACCTAATCTCTAACCATAAGAATGAATTTGCTGATCTTGTTGAATGCCAAAATTGTGGAGCATCTAGGTTTCAAAGAAAAAACGATAACTAAAAATAATTTAGGAAAGGAGTTCCTAAAAAGGTATTATGGTATTTTCCACATATTCCTAGGTTGAAAAGATTGTTTCAATCACCACAAACAACTCAAAATTTAATATGGCATGCTAATAAAAGGATTAGAGATGGCAAAGTTCGCCACCTAGCAGACTTACCAGCCTGGAAACTAATTGACAATAAGTGGCCAAAATTTGCACAATAACCTAAAAATCTCTGTTTAGCTCTCTCAACTGATGGGGTTAACCCACATAGTACACTTACCACTATTTAGAGTTGTTGGGCTGTTATATTAATAACATATAATCTTCCTCCATGGTTGTATATGAAGAGAAAGTTTTTGATGTTGTCTCTTTTGATATCTGGCCCCAAACAACCTGGAAATAATCTAGATGTATACCCAGCACCTTTGATTAAGGACTTAAAATCTCTATGGGATGTAGGTATTGATGTTTATGATGCTTATAGAAAAGAAACCTTTAATTTATGGGCTCTCTTGATGTGGACAATCTGTGACTTTCTAGCATACGGAAACATTTTTGGTTGTACTGTTAAGGGCTGTTATGCTTACCCAATTTGTGGGATAGACACTTGTGGATGTTGGCTGCCACATAGTAGGAAAATGTTATATATGGGCCATCACCGGTTTCTACCACTTGGTCACCTATTTCAGAAATTGAAAGAGGTTTTTAATGGGAAGAAAGAGTGGAATGAGCCTCCTAAAACTTTGTTTAGTGAGGAAATCTTTAACATGGTGGAAGATATTGATATTAAATTTAGGAAAAAGAAGGCCAAAAAGCAGAAACATGATGATGGTGGCGGCAGTGATAGTGATGAGAACATAACTGAAAAAATGTACAAAAAAAAAGTCAATCTTTTTTTACTTAGAATATTGGAAGCATTTATTAGTTCGCCATCAATTAGATGTGATGCACATTGAAAAAAATGTGTACAAGAACATATATGGCACATTACTTCATCAACCAAGCAAAACAAAAGATGGGATTAATGCTAGAAAAGATCTTGAGTCTTTGAAGATCATGGGAAAACTAGTTCTTGATGAAACAAACAAAAAAAGACAAAGTCCTGCTTTCAGTTCCATACACTTTGAGTAAAAAAGAAAAAAAATTATAAAACCTTGTTGAGTGTGAAAGTCCCTAATAGGTATTCTTTTAATGTCCAAAACCTTATTTCAATAGATGATTGTTGGCTTCAAGGCCTTAAGTCCCATGACTGTCATACTTTGATGCAACAATTTCTACCTCTAGCCATTCGAAACTATTTGTCTATAAATGTGAGAAGAACAATAATCAGGATGTGCTTTGTTTTTAATAAATTGTGTTGTCCTAATACCCTTGACCAATTGTAAAAGGAACTTGTAATCACTTTATGCTTACTGCAGCAATACTTCCCACCTAGCTTTTTTGACATAATGATCCATTTAACAGTCTACTTAGTTGAACAAGTTAGGTTATATGGGCCTATTTATCTTCGATGGATGTATTCTTTTGAGAGAGAAGTGAAAACTCTCAAGGATTATGTTCATAATCGCTACCGCCCTGAGGGTTGTATTGTAGAAAGTTATATTGCAGAATAAGCACTTGCATTTTGTGCTGAGTATCTCTCAAATTGTGATGTTATTGGGCTGCCTACTGGTTGTCCAATTGATTTATCTGTCGAAAGGCCTTTGGGAGGTGCAAACATAAAGGTCGTTGATGATCCTTTGTTGGCACAAGCACACCGGTGTGTTCTAATGAACACACCTGAAATCCAAATATATATCGAGTAAGTTGTTAATTTTTTCAAAAACAAATATTACTATTGTATTACAATATTACTATACTAGTTTTTAAATCTTAATATGGTCTCATTATAGGGAGCATATGCATTATTTGGCATCAAGAAACCCCTATAAGGCAAAACAATAATATGTGGTTGCAAAATGAACACATACGTACATTTTCTGGTTGATTACAAGCAAAGGTCAGAATTACTTAACTAAATACAATATAGGATATAAACTTTAACAAGATTTTTCTACATGTAACTAATTACTATAGTTGTTAATTTAAATTATAGGTAGCACATGATAAAGCAAATAAAGTGCCGATTGACGAAATAATGTAGTGGTTGGCAAACAAACCACGCTCAAGCGTAGTGACCTTCTTTGGCTACGAGATCAATGGCTTCAATTTTACAGCGAGGGACCGGGATAATAATCGTGTGACCTAAAATAGTGGTGTTAGGTTTGTCGCTAACACTCTACAAATTTCAAGTTGAAAAGATAAAAGTCCTAATTCTGGAGACATGACATTTTATGGAGTCATTGATAAGATTTGGCAGCTTGATTATCTAATGGTTAAAAAAACACTTTTCAAGTGTGATTGGGTAGATGATAGAGGGGTTTGCACTAACAATTTAGGTTTCACTGTAGTTGATTTAAATTGCTTTATTCTAGCTTGTCATCGAAAGCAAGTATTTTATGTGAATGACCAGCTAGATAATAATAAATCAATAGTTTGTTCAATGACTGACAAAGCTTATAAGTTAAATGGGGAAATATGTGAAGACGTGGATGTGTTTTCTTCATTATCTAACAAACTTCCAATATGTGAGTTGGATGAGAAAGATGATGAATGAATTTATGACAGAAAAGATTGTGATGCTTTACCAATAGATATTGATTTAGAAAATCAGTGAATGCATTATTGTAGCTAGTTTCCAGCTCCAATTTTCACAGTTTTCCAGTAAGTAATTTTTTTAGTTCATTATATGCTATTACTCTTGTATTAACTTATTAATCTAAATGATGTACTTATTTATGTTAATCATTTTCAGGATTGTAGGAGATGGCTGAAGATGTTGAGTTCACTCTTCTAGAGCTTGAGGGAAGACCAAAGAGAAGAAAACAAACAAAAAAAAGGCTTGCAAAAAGAAGAAGTTAGTCATGAAGCTGTAATTGAGTACAATTCTTATGGTGTTCCAGTTGGAAAGGGAAGAAATGATCTTAGGAGTTACATTGGAGTCATTGCACGTTAAACAATTTTAATTTTACTTGATGATTGGAGGCGTGTGCCACTAATGATGAAGGAAACTTTGTGGCTTCATTTTTAGGTTTTATTTACTTGTTTAATAGTATGTTTAAAGATTTTATATAACTTCTAGATTTGTTTAAAGCTGTTTCTAATCCATGTTATTAGTTTATAGAAAAAATTCAAATTGAGCTTGAAATGCAAAAGCCAAGTGTTAAAGTGGATGGGGGTTGCATCAAGAAACTTTCGAAGTGAACTGGCCACTAAATTCGTTCTACCTAACAAAGATGATCGAAAGTCACTAAGGTTGCCTCCTATTGAAAATCCGATCATTAAAAAAGAAGATTGAAAACTTTTTGTTGACAAAGTTAACAATTTCAGGTGTCTTAACAATTTCAGGTGTGTTGTTTGTTAATATTACCTGATTTATTTGTTGCTAGTTACTAATAATCAATAGTAACCTTTTGTTCTTCGTCGTACTGTTTGTGCAGGAAAAACGTAAGAAGGCAAAAGACAAAAGAGCAAAGAATGTCTACAACCATCGCTTCGGTCGCACAGGATATGGTGGCATGTTGTATAGAAATGTATGTGTACTAAATAATCTAATATGTGTAGTAAGTAATCTAATACATATAATATAATACAATCAATTATTTATATTTTATGTCACCTTGTAACATAAAAAGAAGAGTGGAGTTTCTGAATGGGAGATTGACCACAGTGAAGCTTGGTTAATGGCACGAGCAGACCGAGATAGCAAATATTCTTATGATGTGATGCCAATTGTTGAGAAAATAGTAAGCATTTGTATACTTAATTCTTATGAATTTTCTTTATAACGTGTGTGTGTGTGTGTGTGGGTAGATATTTTCGTACTTATATAATGCTTTTTGTAATAATTGTATGGTAACATTTACAAGTGACAGAAGCTCAGTAATACTTTATCAGAACTTATTTCTTCGCATATAAAAAGGTTAAAACTTGTGTGCATGTGTGTTTGTATGTGTAATGAAATAGATGTCCAGGAGATCAAGCGCTTGTGTGAGGTGCTGTCTTGTAATATTTTCTATAGTTTCAATTTGAACTATTTATAGACTTGCTCTGTGTTGAAGATTCAAGAATGATATTAGTTTAGTTTAGCTGATGTCTTGCACTCGTAATTGCAGATATACAATTTATTTTTTGTAGAATGAGTTAAAGAGCGAAGTTGAACAAGGAACATTCCAATCATAAGGGTCACATGACATTCTAGGTCAAACTCTTCAGAAGCAGCCAAATGGAAGCAGGGTGCAAGGAGTGGGACAATTCATCACCCCATCTATGTACTTTCATGTTCCTGATGCCACTGAGTTAGCAAGAGAAAGAAATATGTATCAAGAGAGTTTCCAATTCATGCCTGCTCAATTAGAACGCACAAATGCAAGGTTAAATGCGTACCGCAATACTGAAGTTAGAAGTTCTAACTTTCCCTGGCCCAAAACTTCCACTGGTGTTCAGATTGACAATGATCAACAATCCCCTGAAACTCTTGGAAAAAGAAAGGTTAGTATATGGCCTGTTACATGTCATTATTTTATTTCTATTGTATATGCATGTATTACTACTAATGGCATGTATTTTGATTATTGCATAGGCTGATTTCCCATTGGGTAAGTCGACTCCAAAATCTGTGAAAAGTAAAATGAAGGACACTCCCACCATAATTTCCCAACCAACTCCTCAACAAACCCCTAAGAAAGTAGAGTGTTAAATTACTTCAAAGCCCACACCGAGAAGATCTCCTAGACTAACTCCTAAAGTACTAGATGTGCAGTTCTCCTATCATGACAAAGTACCCAAAAAGGAACCACTAGTCATCAGACCAACAACAAAAGACCTCAAGGTATGTTTGAAGAATACACGGGCAGCAGTATAATCAAGAAAGAATGATAGGAGTGAATATATGAACATGCTTACCATGTTTATCGAGAATTCTTTACCTCGGTTGATTAGGATTTGGCATGACCCAACAACCTCTGGTGAAATTTGGGAAACACACTTGGACAAAATGATTTGTGTTGAAATCATTGAGTTTAAAGAGGTCTCAAACTGCATAATTAACATATGGATCAAGTACGGTAAATCATAGCTTATTTTTTAGTAAACTTGGAGCTATTATTTTGTTTCCTTTATTCAAACTTACTTCGTTATATATGTTTGTTTCCTTTTAGACACTTGGATGAGGAGATAGAGAGCAATGAAAGTACTAAGCCGGTTCAATTTGGGCTTTTTGAGAATCTATATCCAAGGGCCAGCTTCAAAGACAGAACTCAATATATTTCAAAACTTTTAGGCTTGGTAGAATTGGGACAAGTCATCATATTCTCATATAACCCTAGGTATAACCTTTTTCATTTGCTAGCCATATTCTTTATTTAGTAGATTAATCACGAAGTTAAAAACTTTTACTTGTAATTCATGTGTGAGAACATTTTTTACGTTGTTTAGTGGCCATTGGGTGTTATTGGCAATTGATATGGTGAGACATACAATCTATTATCTTGATCCCTTGGAAGGTAGTCCTGATGCAGAGCTAATGCAGATTGTCAATCAGTTAAGTTTGTTGTTTGTATCCTTGATCATGCTGTTTTATTTTTATGTCTTATGCTAATTATTTGCTAACGTTAGCTATGTCTCTTAATTGTAGTGGGATTCGAATACATCAGAGTTTAAATTCTTATACAAAGGCCAATGTTCAATGCACACCTGTCAAGGTAAAATTCCGACAAACCTAAATAATTATTGTTAACTAATAGTAAAAGAAATTAATGTAATTTTGATCTTGTTCTGAGGCAGCCAAGTAGCTTTGAATGTGGTTACTATGTGATTAAATACATGCAAGATATCGTCACAAATGTGAATGTTCAATACTGCATGATATTGTTTTAATTTATTGTGAAATGAATCAGCTCAAAGACCTATTAGGTGCTTCTTTATAGTTATTTTGTTACTACGTATTATATGTATTTTATAAACTGTAAGGGTACTTATAATGGTGAGTATGTTACATACTGTTGAATAGATTATATGAATATCCATATAGACATGAATAGGATTTGGGATATACACAATGTACTATATATGTTGTGCAAATTTTATTGAACTCGCAAGTGCACGAATCTATTATAGAATAGATTAATGGTGACGAGTGTCAATCCCACGAGGAGGTGAATTTTAATTATATGCAGAATTAATTTTTTATGAGGGTGGTTGGATTTGTGGTGCAAATGATTTAAATTATCCTAAAATTTGAATTAAAATAGTGAGAATAAATTGAAATGAAAATCTATTGACATTGCGTACTTGGATATCTGGATCTGCATCAACATCACCATGGACTAAATACTCCTTATTATTGCCAATTAAATCATGAGAGGGGAATCCACACCTCTTGAACCACGCTCTAATCAATAGGCGCTAAGGGCTTATCGTGCCAAATAATAATAATCTTGCACTAGGGAGCCAGTGAAACCAGGGCGGTATCTAGACAATATTATTACTATTTGTCGATGAAAAGTCAAAACATCCACAAATATTATAGGGGAAGAGAAAATAAATTTGTCAAATAAAGCCCATAGCACATGTTGAGACTTCACCTTCAACCCAAGCTTGAAAGAAAATTACCTACTCATAATTGAATTAAGGGTAAAATGGAAATTTATTAAAATAAGTAGAAAATACAAGATGGAGAAGGAATTATAGAAAATAGAGCTAAAAAATGAATTCAGAGATATCCAATTAGGGGGGAGAGGCCCTTTTTTTATAGATACATTAAATAAAGCATGACCATCAGATTAAAAATAATTTGGACGCTCAGGATTGCGCCATGTCATCAGTCAACAGTACACGGTTTGACCAGTCAACCAGCTTGAACAGTAATGCGATTTGGTTGAAAATAATTCTGTGTATATGCATGTATCGTACGCGCGATTTTTGGTCCACTAACATGTTGCCACGTCACCGATCAACAATGCATAAGAATTTTGTCCAATAGAATCGTAACACCTCATCAGTCAATGCCACATCATCGGTCAATGTCATGTCATCATTCTGTATGTATGAATAGTGTCATGAACAGTAATATGGACAATACCGTACATGTGAACAGTGATATTTTTCCTTTTATGCTCCTCCTAAGGTTTTCGACTGTCCTGAGTTCAAAAGTGATGTCCATTTTGTCGTCTTATCTCTCGTTCATTGTGAAATGACCATGATGCCCCTAAAATACATAAAATACTTAATTAAAATAAAATAAAATAAACATAATTAAATCACAAGAAGCTTAAATACATAATAGTAGGAATGTTAGTAAAACTTGAAGTATAAAATGACGATTTTCTCTTTTATAAATATATACTTTCTAACACTCAACAGTATATCCCAACACAAAACAATTGTTTGGGTTACAAAGTAGTTGTTAGTGGGGATGTGCTATAGTGTTGTTGCTTGTACTTTACTTTGATGAGGATAAGTTGTCATCCTAATTAAAGTTTTGTATCTACATCCATATTTGCATTAAATCATGTAGTATTGGGGTTAACAAGTTACTTCGACTATCAAACATTGTTGTATAAGTTGACTTTAAAGTAGCAATTGATAGGACAAGTACATCAACACTCATTGAAATGGTTTTTTTTTTTATTTTGCAATTACAATGATCAGGATGTTCAGTATTTACCTATATAATTTTGGATAAAACACTAACATTGTTGGAGTTTATTTGCTGGCTTTAATTGTTAAAATACAAATATATTTAAATGAATGACAAATAAGTAGTTTAGTAAAGGATTTTCGGTGAATAACTTGTTGTTTTAAAATTAAAGTTCAAGGGAATTAAGGAATACACCGTGAAGGACCTCTCGCGGCTTCGTGATCAGTGGGCTACATACGTTGTCAAGTTAATTACAGCGTACAATTGCGAGGTAACATATAAGTAATTTATTATTATTTTTCCTTTACAATATACAAGACTTATTTTTCGTGGTGTGTTAATTGATTTTATATACTTGTAGGTGGAAAAAAAAATGAAGGCATATGTGGACTCCAAAATCAGTGACATTGTTATCTTTTTTTTTTCTTGTTGGTTAACATTTTCAAAAATTAATTTAGTCTTTATCGTGTACTACATGTTCAAAGCTTAATTTGGTACTTGAAGTTTTTTTTTACCCCCAAACAATGATGTGTTTGAACTCTTGTAATTGAACCGATGTATTTGGAATGTGTATTATGTGAATTGCATTACAAGATTTGGTATGTTTAATATATTTTGGGTTTATTTTAATTCTAAAATAAACAAGAAAATGTGATTAAAAAATAAATAAAACACTACCGGTATAACACCATTAATACTGACACTAATTATTTAAATGGCGTTAAGTGTTTTTTATGTTATTGAGTCAGTGAATTGCTGATACTGTAATCACATAAATCAATGACATGTAAATAGTATCATTAAATGCTAACACGATTGAGTCGCTATCTTTGTGACTCTCTAGTGACAAAAAATACTAACATAGAAATAATATCAACTGATACTAACACCATCGTATCACTATTTTAGTGATACTATAGTGACACAAGATACTGACACCAAAAATTAGTGTTAGTGTGTTATGACTTAAGCATTACTGACACAATTAACAAGTGTCAGCAAAAGTAATTACTGACAGTAAAATGGTGTCAGTAAAGCCCATTTTTCTAATAGTGGCAAGAGTTTATTATTTTTACTACATAAATTAAAATTCATTCCCAAAATCTTCAATATCAACAGCCTTTGTCTCAAACAAAGAAAAGAGTAGGTCAAACTAATCTTATCATCTTGATCTCCAATTTTTTTTTTCTTTTACAGGCATTTGTGTGCATTTTTTTTTGTTTTTTTTTGTTTTTGTTTTTAGTCAGGAGCTTTCACTCTACCCGTTAAGGTAGCCTTCTTCTCATGGTAGATTATCCTCTACATACTGGTGGTACATAGGCCCAAATTACTCAAGGATAGCTTCACTCTTAAGGGTTATAGGTAG
>MKYO02030658.1:0-13216 GCA_002013955.2 Citrus medica | reverse complement strand
CATGTCCTTTTTATCCACAATCTCCAATTAATTCCCTATTCAATAAAATAATACAATTAATTAAAAATAATAAATAAAAATAACTAGCAAATATATAATAAATGGTAAAATATGTATATTAATTAATTCCCTATTCAATTAAAAATTAACTAAAATAACAAGAAAAAGCTGGAGAAATTAATAACAAAATATATGAAAAATATGCACTTATCAAGATCGCTCACTAAATAACTTAGATTCACTACCTATCAACATTGAGTCATTAGGAAGCCAGTTTAGTGTACATTGTCTGTCTACAATTAGTTAAAAAAACCATATAAACCAGAGAGAAAAAAAAATAAACTTACCAAATTAAGCCTATAGATCATGTAGAGCCTTCACCTTCAACTTAAGGTAGAAACTCAATTAACCACTCATATTTAAACTAAGGTAAAATAATAATTTTATTAAAATATATAGAAAATACAATATGGAGAAAATTATGGAAAATAAAGCTCAAATTTGGATTTAAAGATATAAAATTAAGGAGGAGAGCCCCCCCCCCAATTTATAGATATAATGAGTAAATTATGGCCATCAAATTAACACTATTCGGTTGCTCAAGACATGCCACATGACAAGACCTAATTGGTTAGAGCATATCATCATGTCTAATAACATGTTGTCACATCATCGGTCAATACCACATCAGCATTTTTGGTCCAATAGGATGTTGTCACATCATCGGTCAATACCACATCAGCATTTTTCGGTCCAATAGGATGTTGTCACATCATCTGGTCAATCTCACGTCAGTTGGGCCCACTAAAATCTCAAAATTATGATTTCTTCCTTTATGTCCTTCCAAGGTTTTCAGCTGTTATGAGGTCAAAACTGCTATCCATTTTGTTGCCCGACTTCTCGTTAATCATTAAATAACCAAAATACCCCTGAAATACATAAAACACTGAAATTATAACGAAACACATACAATCAAAAGTTTAAAGAATTTAAATCTATAAAAGTAGAAATATTAGTAAGGGTTGGAGTACAAAATGATGATTTCATCTTTTGTAAATATACATTCTCTAGCACTCAAAAATTGCACTTGGAAATTTTGGGTGTTGTTTTGCTGTAATTTTGCTACTAAAAGTGACCCTAAAAAATTTCAAGTGCTGTTTAGATGATGTTTTGAACCTTCTTTAGTTGCTTTTCATTTTGTTTATACTTAATCTTTTTTTTCCTTTGGTAATTAGCACATACAGTTTTTGCAGGTAATATCCAAACTCACTGATAATTCTTTGGTTAAGAGTTAGTAATCTATATTGTAGGTATCAATTTTTATTTTCCAGTGTACAATTGATTGGTAATGGATGTCATACAGATGACGTACTTAAATGTATTTTTACTATCTATATTTAAGAAAATGTATTGTCATTTATTATCATATAGTTATTTTTTCATTTATTGTCATTTATTATCATACTAGATTTAGCAATAATATCATTAGTATGTGCTTACTAGCATAAGAAAAAATATGATCATAAGGTATAGATCCTAACTTCAATCTCTTGGTCTGAAAATAGCCACATATTGCATGCCTAACCCACAAAAAATGCACCAAATCCTGATTGGGACTGGCTAGATAATTCGTGACTTTATCATATCTATATATTCACCTAGTATCAAGTATCAACATAATGAAAATGCTCTTATTTAAGTCAAGTCACATCTAGAACATTGGAAATTATCTAAAAAGAAAACAAAAATCTTATATTTTTAATTTTTCAATATTTGAGAAAAGAAATTGTAATCAAGGTCACGATTGTCTTGATTTAGCAGCTTGTCAAGAACAATTGAATCATCAACTCTAGTACTGGAAACAATCGAGTGCGAGGGCAATTGCAAATGTGGGTGGGTTCATTTTAGTAGTAGAAACGGTTGGCATAAATATGTATGCATGACACTAAATGTCTTTCATTACGAAAAGCATCAATAAGCCTAATGCCTCATAAAATTTGTGACATGGTTTGCATCTAAGTATTGTTAGTAATATGCCCTAAAGGTCAATCGAATGGTGTTTGCTTTTAAGGGAATTATTGTATTTGAATAGCATTTTGATATTTATAAAATGGCAAAGTTATCAACGTTCATAAATTAATTTAATGAATATAGTCCAAGAAGTAAAATAGTTAAGGAACACATTCTCGAGTTTGTCAAGAATATGAAATGTGTATCATTTGTACTGTACTTCTAAAATAGTTCCTAGTGGTGGATTTATGATTGGACATTATAAATTCCTATAAACACTAGTATGTGTTATGACTCCTTATGGTATGTGATACTAAAATGGATGGTGAGTTTCATATCATTGACATGAGATGTCAAGTCAAACACATAGGTACTTGTTGAGAGAATGAGTTTACAGAACTTGACCAAATATAGTAAGCCATATGGTTTTGAGTGTTAATGGCTTATTATACATTGTGATAGACACTATGTTTAGTAATGGTCTTTAAACCTAAGGAATCACAGATGTCTTGTATATAGACATCTCTGATATGTGAAAGCATAATGATTGATTCCTAATCAAGGAAGAGATCTAGCAATAACTGTCATGGTTGGCCATATATAGAGACAAGTGTATGATCGATATGGAATTCATCACTTTGTAATATACAAAAGGATGTCCCTGTGAGAAATCCTTGGCCAAGGTGAATTGGCATGAGAAATCCTTGGCCAAGGTGAAATATGTTTGAAGGAGTTCAAATTATATTTTCATGCCAAGTTCATTTAGATTTATTTTGAGATAAAGCATAAATGCTTAACATAATAAACCATAAGCCGTGCTTTTCTCTGGACATGGATGATGAAGAGGCCAAGACATAGAGATACAATGGAATATGTTCTGAATTGTTGTGTGGTTTGCTTAGCTTAATTTTTAAAACCCAATTCACCCCGCCTTTTGGGTTGCCTAGTTAGTATTTCATTTGGTATCAGAGCGAGGTGCTCTTGTGTAGACTTAACCGTCTAAAGTTAAAGATCCATAGCAACCCAAATTAGCTTAACCTTTATGGAAGATCAATCTACCACTAGACCTCCATTCTTTAATGGTAATGACTATCCTTATTGAAAAACTAGGATGAGAGTCTTTTTACAAGCTTTAGACTATGAAATATGAGAAATAGTTTGTGATGGTTCATTCATTCCTAGGAAGAATGCTTTAAGTGAGTCGGATGGGAAAAATATGTCTTTAAATTTCAAGGCTATGAATGCTTTATTTTGTGCCTTAGATAAAAAGGAATTTCATAGAGTTTCAAATTGTTCTAATGCTTATGAAATTCGGAGAAAACTTGAAGTTGTGTATGATGAGACTACAAACGAGGAGAAATCTCATGAAATGTCAAATTTAGCACTTATGGCAATTGGAGATGAATCGGATGATGAACTTGATGAGGTAAGTGATCTTCCTACATATGATGAATTACATGATGCTTTTAAAGAATTGCATGATGAGTGGATGAAATTTGGTAAAAAGAATGCATGTCTTAAAAAGAATATAAAATGCCTTGAAGTAGATAATAAAACATTACATGATAAAGTTGTATTATCAAATGAGAAACCTAGCGCTTGACATGAGCATCTAGAATCACATATAGATGGCTTGAAAAATGAAAAAGATGCCCTATAAAAATACAATGTTTCATTAAATGAAAAGATCAAAGAATTGGAACTAGATAATGAAATGTTACATGATGGGATTGCATCATTTACATGTAAACAAAGTACTTCATATGAGCATGAGAAATCACGTGTTGATGAATTTATGAAAGAAAATGAAATGCTTAAGAAGAAGAGCAATGAGTTAAATGAGATTGTCTTAAAATTTGCAAATGGGCAAAAGATGTTGGATAACTAAAGAAGGTATTGGCTATAAGCCAAATTTGAAATGATCAAATTGTATGTCATTATTGCAATCAAAATGATCATATGAGTTTTAGATGTCTAGTTAAGAGAAATGTATATTATGGAGCAAAATGTATTTGGATTCCAAAAGGAAGCATTGCTAACACTCAAGGACCCAAGAGTATTTGGGTACCAAAGGGCACAACGTGAATGTTTTCTTTATAGGTACTACAATCAAGGAATGATGGAGAATTCCTTGATGAAAGCTTATGAGGATAATCATTTGATCATGATTTAAGAGAAAATGATGAGTAAGATGATTTAATTGCTTTGGTAACAATTCTTGCCATATTGATTTTGTTGAGTGGATCATGATAAATGGATAATAGCTTGAATTTACAAAAGTATGTTTGTATGTTTACATGATGGAATTATCATTGTGTATAACATTGAGTGATTTATCATGATGCATTTGTTTGATTTTGATGATTGTATGGTCTTTGATTTCATCTTCTTAATTGTCTATCATCATTGTCCATCTCTTATGTATGTGTGAATTCATATGCCATTAATTGTGTTATATCATTTATAAAATTCGTACAAATGACTTATTGCACTTATGAATTTGATCACTTATTTTTTACTTATAATGATGACTTTTCTTAATAGTTATGTTGATTTTGATGATCTATATATTGTCATTATGTACTTATGTTTTACTTAAATTTTGATGATAAAGAATGTGCATTGATGATTACATTGTATTTGATGAAGCTTTGATCTTATGCAATCTATGATTAGTGAATGGATGCATTTCTTGTACTTTATCGATGTATTGTTGAATATGCCTTACTTGTTTTAAATGATATCGAAAAAAGGAAAAATACATATACTTCGAGAATTTTAAGCATATAAGATTTTTTAAGTTATATTGAAATGTCACATTAGATCTTTGATGAGTTTAGTTGTCTTGATTTATAAAATGTGATTGGTAATTATGGAGCTTGGATAGTTGATAATATGCATGCCAATTTGGTAAAGAAATCAAAACCTATTTGCGAACAGCAATTTTAAAAAATTTGGCATAAACTTGGGATGATTTGATTTCTTCATGATTTTGATGATTGATGATTATATGTGCGTTGCTTGATGAATTGAAGGAGTTTTTGGTTTGTTATAATTGTTTAAGCTTATATAAAAGTGTTTTAAACCATGTTGTGTATTTGAGAATTTGTTTATTTTTAAGGAAATACTCTACTGAAATTTTTTGCTTGCACAAAATGGGTAATATCTTCATCAAATTATTTTTTGATGATCTTGTTTCGATTACATCTATCTATTTTTTTTAATATGATGAAGGGGGAGATAAATATAATATGTTGTTTTGGTTAAAATTTTAAATTGGTCATATATTTAGGGGGAGCATACAATATGATTTTGGATAGTATGCATTTTGAACTTTTTGGTTGTCCAATGGGGGAGACAAAGTAATATACCATTTCGATGTTGTCAAAAGGAGGAGAATAATATCGACTTTTAAATATTGTTTTGATGATTAATATGTGTTTACGGTGATGCTTTTGAGATATGATGATGATTTGATTACATGGTTTGTATGATGATTTATAATAATTTGGGAGTGATATTACTAAACTTGTATTTGAGGTGATGCTTGTTGTTAGGGGGAGATTCTGTCAAAATTTCTACTCAGACAATATGGGTAACAACTTTTCCACTCTTTTTCTTTTCCACTAAGTTTTTTTTTTTGATGATGAGGGGGAGAAGAATACATATATTTATTTAAATTTGTTATTTTAGCTAAATTGTAAGAGAAGCTTACATTTAGGGGGAGTAATTTGTGTAATCATTCTTTAAATACATGCAAGGTTTGTCATCATCAAAAAAAGGGGAGATACTAAGTAAACCACACAACAATTCAATCTAATGCCTTAATGGAATCGAAAATAATAAATTCAATAAACCACAATAATAAAAGAGTAAGGGAAGAGAAAACAAACACAATGATTTTTACGTGGTTCGGCAATCCCCGCCTACATCCACGCCTCCAAGCTCACCGGGCTTAAGGATTTCACTAAGCAAGCCTCCAAGGCTTCAAATGCTTACAATTGACTTCCAAGGTGTGAATAGACCTTCACAGCAAGAGATATCCCCAATCTCTTAACTCAAGTGTATCCCAATACTTACAATCTCTTAACTTGATTTTACAAAAAGGATTATAAATGAATTTCTCTTACACGATATGTTTGATTACAAGTGAAAGCTCAATGTGTGAATGAATAAGATAAATACAAGGATTTAAAGCTCAATGAAAGTGTTATTCTCAATATTTTGCTCAATGATAATCGTTGGAATTCTACTTGTTTGAATTGGATTGAGTTTATTTATAATTGGAGCTGAAACCTAGCCGTTATTAACTTTTTGCTCACTATCGAATTACTGTTAACTAGATGTCGGATCGCCGTTTAACTGGTCAATATGACCGTTAGGCTGAATTTTCAAATTGTCGGATCACCGTTTTCAAAATGTCAGATCACCGTTAGTGTCCAGAGGCAACTCTTCAATTTTGTTTGATGTCGGATTGCCTTTATCGAGATGTCGGATCGCCGTTTTCTACAGTGACTTATAAATTGAACTATTTTAATAAAATTACAGTTTGGCCCCAAAACTGTATAAAAATATATTATGGCCCAAAACTTTATGAAACTTTTTAAACAAGTCCATTTTTATAATTCCAAGCAATACTTTCAATTAGATCATAAACTTGAAAAACAACCCATTTTATAAAATAATTTTTCATTAAATATAAAACCTTTATAATGTGAAAACAATGATTTATTTAAAATGTATAAAAAATAATTTTAACTTTTAAAAACTTAATCATTCTTAATTTTGTTTGTTATCATCAAAATCAACATTATGGATACATAAATACTAACATGTTCTATAGATCCAACAATTCTTGTTATTTGGATGGTTGTGAAGTACTGTTAAGTGTCATACATGACTTGTAGAAACCTTAATATCATTGTTGGTAAAGCATATTAGCAATGCATCTTAAGGTCATTAGAAAAGTTCTAATTGATGACTAAAGAGTTTAGCATCATTTAATGAATAAAGAGTTATCATTAAAATAATTCTACTACCTTATAACAAAGAACCTAAAAGGTCACATACCTAATAGAAATAAAAAAGGAGTTACTAGAAAATGAGAAGTTAAATTTCCTAATTTTAGGAAAATCGGTATTTATATTATAATTCATTAAGAATTAATATATATATATATATATATATATATATAAACAATCGGGATCGTGGAAAGTGTGTGAATGTTCAGGCGAATATTAATATTAAAGAAATAAACAAAACAAAGTGAAAGAAAATCAGGTTTATTATCTTTGTACTATAATTATCAAAGAAGGGTACGTGGCGTTGTTACACTTGGGAATGCCTGAGTTAACGGCCTTCAGGTCTGATCAAACTTAGAATTGATCAAGATCCCTACACCTTGGTTTCCAGCCTAAATACCACTTTAGTTTTATTAAACTTTTTGTTTTAAGAAAGCCTAGCAACAAGATCTAAGGCGCTAAGACTCAGATCTAAGGCTAGGTTCATACACAGTACCAGATTCGGTTCCTGGAAATAGTGCTCTGAAGGAATGGAGGGAGAAGAGAAAGATTTACAACTGAGGATTGAGATCTGGTCTCGTTGCCTCAGAGGAACGTACAATTTATAAAACAAATCTGATACAAATCAGTCTACAAGCATGCTTTGAAAATTAAAATGCAAAAATTAAATTGCATAAAGTAAATTGCTCAAATTTATAGTGCTTTTAAATTAAATTACAAAAATTTAACCATACATGAAATTAAACTTTATTACAACTTTAAAAAGAAAGAAGATTACAAATCTTTCATTCGAATTTCTTTAATCGATGTTTTAAAAGAAAATATTACAAAGATGGAAAATTAATCTGAAGACAGGAAAATTATTTCCTTCCAGATTCTAGATTCCCAATCTTAGAGAGAGAAGGAGTGAGAGAGAATGGAAAACAAAAATCTAAAAAATTTTGAGGAGTCTCAGTCTTCCTCCAGAATTTATACAAATATTGGAAAAACTGTAGCGCATCTATAGCTTTAAACTGTAGCGCGCTTGTAGCTTTTTAACTATTGCAGGTTTTTTCTTTTTATGAGGATTTATCTGTAGCTTCTCTACTGTAGCGGAGCTGTAGCATGATACCGTAGCGGAGCTGTAGCGAAATCTGGAGCTTGAAATAGAAGTCTTTGTACAAGTAGAATTCGGGTGAAGAGACATGTGCGCTCTCACTTATGTCCAAGGGACCACCCGATACAAATTTACAAAGGAATAAACAAAATAATTGCAAATAAATTTTACTCTTTTTTTTACATGTACAACAATATAGATAAGGCTTTAATGCTTTAAAGGAGGAAGTATTCCAAAGCAGTTGTCTTCGTTTTCATCTCCGAGAGAAATGAACGGTTCAGGATCTCCTGAGGTACTGGAAGAAGAACTTGCAACGGAAGTCTCAGATCTTGAGGCGAGAAGTTGCTGCATTACTTTGAAATATTCATCTTCTGTTTTGGCACTGGCCAGAAAAGATTGGGCTTTAGACTTTTAGGTAAGAAAGGTTTCTTGGGCTTTGACTTCTTTAATGGTAGGAGGTAGAAAACCTTTAGAACAGAGTCAATTTCGAATTAGAGTGTCAGTTAATTTGGTCTATTCATTAAATTTTGACCACCATTTGACTTTAAAGGTTCTTTGTAAGACAGGTTGGGACTCTTGGGTATGATATTTGAAATTCCACATCTGCACCCATGAAAGAAATAAATTGGTACAAAAACAGAGAAAGGGAGGAAACCTTTTCTTAGAATCAGAAGGGATATAATGGGCTTTGAAAAGATTTAAACAATGGATGGCATTTGGAGTTAAAATTTCTGGTATTGGGCCAAAAATGTTCCACCATTGTTGAAACCAATTTGGAAGACTTTGAACGGTTATTTTTTAATTGAAGAAAAATAACCATGAGTGGGATCTTTTAGGATTTTGAATAAAAAATGTGTTAAACCAGGCTTGTTGATAATCCCAATAGGAATAGGTCAAACAGTATGGTAAACGCATTTGAAAATTTCGAGGGAATCTTTTTTGGTTGTGAAGTTGATCACCCCACTAGTTCGAGCTCAATACTTTTAAGATGGTAGCTATAGAATAAGCAGGCTCAGAATGGGTTTCACTGAGAAAGAAATGTTTGAATTTTACTGACTTAGTGGACTCTAGAATGCTTTGGTAATAAGACTGAGATTTTGTCAAATCCCATGGTTTGAAAAACCAGCTTTTAGGAAAAAACTTTGAAATTGCTTGAAAATGATCAGTGTGGTAAAAACCATCTTCCATAGTTAAAATATTTTGAAAATAGGTTTTATCATACCAGTCCGAAGTTTTCTTTGAAAGCTTTGGTTGTGGAAACACAATATGAGAGGATGCACTTTCACTAGAAAGAATAATATTTTGTGAAGAAGATTTTGAAATATCTTTGGAAGTGGATTTTTCTTCTTTTTGGGTTTGAGAAACACTTTGTAATGCAAGCATGAGTTCGGGGGATTTATAAATGGATTTTATCCATTGATTTACCTGATCATGGGTGGAAATTGCTTTGGATTTTGCTTCTTCATCTTCGATGATGTCGATCCATGATCTGATTGGCATAGCAGAAGAGAGCAGCTTTTCTTTAGGGGGAGAGGAAGGTTGGGATGCTTTAAGAGGTGTCTGGGACACAAGGTCTTTAAGGATCCCTTTCCCTTTGTCTTTCTTTTTGGGCGGCATTTATCTGTTTTGAAGAAATTCTCTGGTTAGAAAATCAGGGAGAGAATTCGTATCTCCTTTAATAAATTCAATGTCAAAATAAAAAAAAACACTTAAAATAGCTTGCCATCGTGCAAAAATTTATTTTGATGCAATGTTTTGGACATCTTTTTCTAAAACATGTTTTACAGCTTTGCAATCAATTCTAAGTAAAAATTTTTTATTTAATAGATCACTTTGAAATTTAGATATACATAAAACAATAGAAGGAATTTCTTTTTTAATAAAAGAGTATTTTTTTTGGCAATCATTCTAATGTGCAGAAACATATTGTACTATTTGTTCTTTACCATGTTCTCTTTGCTTTAATATACCTCCATAACCTAAATCTGATGCATCAGTTTTAACAATTTTTGGTAATGCAGGATTTGCAAGGAACAAGCATGGAATGTTTTTTACTATGGTTTTTATGTGCTTAATAATTTTAGTATGTTCTTCTGACCATGCAACAGGAGTTTTCTTTAAGCTATCATGCAGTGGTTTTGCAATCTTATTGATATTCAGACAGAAATCAAGAACATAATTAATACTACCCAAAAATCGTTGCAATTGGGTTTTATCAAGGATTTTATCAGGAAACTTGTCAGTGAAGGCAAGTGACCTTTCAATGGGAGTGATAGTTCTTTTGGAGATGTAATGTCCAAGGAACCGGACTTTAGTTTGGAACAAAGAGACTTTAGAGCTAGAAATGGCTAAGCCAGATTTTCTAGTTGCTAGATAAAAAGTCTTTAAATGTTTGAAATGTTGATCAACTGTTTGGGAAAAAATCAACACATCATCAATATAGACAATGCAAAATTCAGAAAAAGGATTATAAATGTTATTCATGATTTTTTAAAATTCTGAAGATGCATTTTTCAATCCAAAGGGCATTACTGTCCATTCGTATTGTCCAAATGGAACAGTGAAAGCAATTTTGTAACGGTCTTTAGGGTGAATTTGTATTTGCCAAAAACCAGATTTCATATCGAATTTTGAAAATATGAAAGCAGAATGTAGTTTTTGAAGCAAATCTTTTTTATTAGGTATAGGATATCTAATCCATTTTAATGCTTTGTTAAGAGGCTTGTAATTTATTACCAGTCTGGGTGTTCCTCTTTCAAATTCTGAATTTTTATTGACATAAAAGGCGGCACAAGAGCATGGTGATCTGGATTTTACAATGAGTCCTTTGGACTCCAAATCTCTTATTTCTTCTTTACAGTACTGTTCTAGTTCCATATTCATTTGAATAGGACGAGCTTTAGTTGGTATTTGCTTTTCATCAAAAGAATTTTCGTAAGGCAAATCTACCAAATGTTGTTTTCTGTTCCAAAAAGCAGTTGGCAAATCAGTACATATTTCATTTTCAATTAAAGCTTTAAAATCGGAAATTTTTCTTTTTACAAATTCATTTTGCAATTGGTTTTCAATTCTTTGTAGATTCAAATCTTTTTTCAAACAAGTTAAATCACTTTGTTTAGATTTGAGAAGTGTATTAATGTGGTTCTGGTAGACAGAACAAGCTTTAACAATATTTAAATTTCTTATTTTAGGTTTCTCAATAAAAGGGAAAACAAGTTTTTTGGTTTTTGCTTTAAAGGATATACTATTATAATTGACAGTATATGGGGTAATGAGATTGATAAAAGGAGTTCCTAAAATGACAGTATGATGTATGTCATTTGTAAGAATGAAAGAAGTTTTAAATTCAAAACCATTGTTGTGAATAGAGGCATCGACTTTAGACTTAACATTAAGTTTTGAATTATTGGCGGCAGAAAGCATTTCTTTAGTTTTCTCATGGAATCTTTTGGGGATAATATCTTCTTTAATGCAATTTAAATCGGCACCTGTGTCAAACAGGGCAATGGTGTCGATTACAAAATCTTAGGAAAGAATTAAGGTGATTTTAATCAAATATTTTCTTGTAGTGATTTGCTTTAGAACAAATAGAAAATCATTGGGTATAGATTCAATATTTTCAAGGTTTTGTCCTTCATTACCATCATCATCAGGTTCTGATTCATTATCAGAATTATCTTGTAATTGTCTTTGTAAAAGAAGTTGGATGGTTTCAGAATCATTTTTCTGTTTTTCTTTTAATTTCTTTATCTCACGTTTAATATCTTTTATTTCTTTTTGAAGATCCTAGATATTAGGGGTTATTTTCTTTGTTTTCTTTTTGCTTAGGATATCAGTGAGATCATAAGCATTTTTTCTAATGATTGGGGCTTTAGAAGTTTCAGCTTTGTTTAGTTCAAGAGTTTTTAAAAGTTTATCAAGGTATTCTTTTTGGAGATTTGGATCAGAAATATGTTTTACTAATTCAAGAAAAGTTTCTTGTTCTTTAGTTAAAACATTAATTTTCTTTAAATAAGATTCAAAATCTGAATCAAAATTTTCATCACTTAAAGAAACAAATGTGTCTGAGTCATTTAGCTCATCAATCTGTAAAGGCTCACTGTCTCCCGTCATGGAAGACTCAGAGTCAGAAAATTCTACAAGTAAAGGGGCTATTTTTTAAAACAATTCTTCATCGAAGCCAAGGTCATTGAGCTTTCTGCTCATTCTACAGAATTTTGCAGTATGGCTTTTCTTTCTACATTTAAAACACATGGCTTCTTTATAATTAAAAGGAGTTCTTGGTTTTGTGACTGTTTGCTTTCCTTTTGAAGAATGAGATTTCCTATAAGGTTTAGAAGGTTTCCTATAGAAAGGTTCTCTAATTTCTCGAAAGGATTTTTTGTGAGACTTTGATTTGTAATGTTTTTTGTAAGGTTTTGGAGAACACTTACCATTACAATCTTTGGAAGTAGAAGTTTTAAAGGGGTTATAATTGAATTGTTTACAGAAACTTCCTAATTCTTGCTTAGATTTCCTAAGCTCTCATTTTAGTCGTTTCTGTGACTTCAAATCTTAACAAATCTTTAAACCTTCTTTATTAATAAAACTGACAAGGTCACCGTAGGTGAGCTCATCATAAGGGACACGATTGTCATAAAAGGCTTTAATGGAATTTTTAACCTTTTCACCTAATAGGGTAGGTAATCCTGCAAGGAATTTCTCCTTTCAAGTTACATGATTTGCATCATCCCTAAGGAAAAGTCTAGTGAAGAAGGTGGTTTTGTAAGTTTGAAAATCACTAAGTTTCTTACATCTCTGGTTATGTAGTAACTCAACATTTTTGTCTCTAAGGTGTTGAGAGAAATAGTGAGGATTAAAGTGGCAACAGCATCTTGAATAAAGTTATGAAATTCATCAAGAATAGGCACTTTATCCTTATCAGTTTGTATGGAATTTAAAATGTCTAATTGTTGCTGTTGAGTGAGAAGGTGATCCCACCAACTTTTAAGTTGACCTATAAAACCAGCAATAAGGATTTCTGCAATGGCCTTGTCAGAGGTTCCCTGTTGAGTTTTATAGGCATTAGCTGCCATGGTCATTTGTTGCA
>MKYO02030647.1:41405-94639 GCA_002013955.2 Citrus medica | reverse complement strand
TTTTCTATTTTTTGTTTGATACACACAAATACAAGCGCACGCGTATAGATCCGGATGCAGAGTTGGTATCTTTATCACCCAAGACCTTGTTAGTATCAGACAGATATGTATGTAAGATCTGCAACCATGGGTTTCAAAGAGACCAGAACCTGCAAATGCATAGAAGAAGGCACAAGATGCCATGGAAGCTGCTGAAGAGAGAAACAAAAGAAGTGAAGAAGAGAGTATTTGTTTGTCCCGAGCCAAGGTGCTTACACCATGACTTTTGTCATGCTTTGGGAGATTTTGTTGGCATCAAAAAGCACTTTAGAAAGAAGCACAACAACCACAAATAAATACTCTCATCAGCAGTTGCCAAGGCAAACAAATATCGTCTGTTACTATATTGTACAATGAAGGCCATTATTGTAATTGCATAAATAGAGCAAACGGCAGTCTAACGCTAAAACACGGTCAAGGGAGCGATATGTCAATATATGCATACATTCTCTCTAAGTGTAGTAAGGGAAAACCTCAGGGGAGGTATCCGAAAATTACCCGGGCCAAAAATAGGCCGCAGTCACAGCCGCGTCCAAAAATAAGCACCCGAAGGTCGGGGCGCGAAAGCCACCCTGCGGAAAAATGCCCAAAAAATGGGTGGGCTATAGCCTTGGGGGGAGGGGCTGGCGAAGTTCATCCGCCGGACTCGGAATGGGGCGAGACTTTACGAGGGGCCTCCGTGTGCCAAAAATAGGCCGCAGGCACATCCGCGCCCAAAAATAAGCACCCAAAGGTCGGGGCGCCAAAGCCCCCCTGCGGAAAAATGCCCAAAAAATGGGTGGGCTATAGCCTTGGGGGGAGGGGCTGGCGAAGTTCATCCGCCGGACTCGGAATGGGGCGAGACTTTACGAGGGGCCTCCGTGTGCCAAAAATAGGCCGCAGGCACATCCGCGCCCAAAAATAAGCACCCAAAGGTCGGGGCGCCAAAGCCCCCCTGCGGAAAAATGCCCAAAAAATGGGTGGGCTATAGCCTTGGGGGGAGGGGCTGGCGAAGTTCATCCGCCGGACTCGGAATGGGGCGAGACTTTACGAGGGGCCTCCGTGTGCCAAAAATAGGCCGCAGGCACATCCGCGCCCAAAAATAAGCACCCAAAGGTCGGGGCGCCAAAGCCCCCCTGCGGAAAAATGCCCAAAAAATGGGTGGGCTATAGCCTTGGGGGGAGGGGCTGGCGAAGTTCATCCGCCGGACTCGGAATGGGGCGAGACTTTACGAGGGGCCTCCGTGTGCCAAAAATAGGCCGCAGGCACATCCGCGCCCAAAAATAAGCACCCAAAGGTCGGGGCGCCAAAGCCCCCCTGCGGAAAAATGCCCAAAAAATGGGTGGGCTATAGCCTTGGGGGGAGGGGCTGGCGAAGTTCATCCGCCGGACTCGGAATGGGGCGAGACTTTACGAGGGGCCTCCGTGTGCCAAAAATAGGCCGCAGGCACATCCGCGCCCAAAAATAAGCACCCAAAGGTCGGGGCGCCAAAGCCCCCCTGCGGAAAAATGCCCAAAAAATGGGTGGGCTATAGCCTTGGGGGGAGGGGCTGGCGAAGTTCATCCGCCGGACTCGGAATGGGGCGAGACTTTACGAGGGGCCTCCGTGTGCCAAAAATAGGCCGCAGGCACATCCGCGCCCAAAAATAAGCACCCAAAGGTCGGGGCGCCAAAGCCCCCCTGCGGAAAAATGCCCAAAAAATGGGTGGGCTATAGCCTTGGGGGGAGGGGCTGGCGAAGTTCATCCGCCGGACTCGGAATGGGGCGAGACTTTACGAGGGGCCTCCGTGTGCCAAAAATAGGCCGCAGGCACATCCGCGCCCAAAAATAAGCACCCAAAGGTCGGGGCGCCAAAGCCCCCCTGCGGAAAAATGCCCAAAAAATGGGTGGGCTATAGCCTTGGGGGGAGGGGCTGGCGAAGTTCATCCGCCGGACTCGGAATGGGGCGAGACTTTACGAGGGGCCTCCGTGTGCCAAAAATAGGCCGCAGGCACATCCGCGCCCAAAAATAAGCACCCAAAGGTCGGGGCGCCAAAGCCCCCCTGCGGAAAAATGCCCAAAAAATGGGTGGGCTATAGCCTTGGGGGGAGGGGCTGGCGAAGTTCATCCGCCGGACTCGGAATGGGGCGAGACTTTACGAGGGGCCTCCGTGTGCCAAAAATAGGCCGCAGGCACATCCGCGCCCAAAAATAAGCACCCAAAGGTCGGGGCGCCAAAGCCCCCCTGCGGAAAAATGCCCAAAAAATGGGTGGGCTATAGCCTTGGGGGGAGGGGCTGGCGAAGTTCATCCGCCGGACTCGGAATGGGGCGAGACTTTACGAGGGGCCTCCGTGTGCCAAAAATAGGCCGCAGGCACATCCGCGCCCAAAAATAAGCACCCAAAGGTCGGGGCGCCAAAGCCCCCCTGCGGAAAAATGCCCAAAAAATGGGTGGGCTATAGCCTTGGGGGGAGGGGCTGGCGAAGTTCATCCGCCGGACTCGGAATGGGGCGAGACTTTACGAGGGGCCTCCGTGTGCCAAAAATAGGCCGCAGGCACATCCGCGCCCAAAAATAAGCACCCAAAGGTCGGGGCGCCAAAGCCCCCCTGCGGAAAAATGCCCAAAAAATGGGTGGGCTATAGCCTTGGGGGGAGGGGCTGGCGAAGTTCATCCGCCGGACTCGGAATGGGGCGAGACTTTACGAGGGGCCTCCGTGTGCCAAAAATAGGCCGCAGGCACATCCGCGCCCAAAAATAAGCACCCAAAGGTCGGGGCGCCAAAGCCCCCCTGCGGAAAAATGCCCAAAAAATGGGTGGGCTATAGCCTTGGGGGGAGGGGCTGGCGAAGTTCATCCGCCGGACTCGGAATGGGGCGAGACTTTACGAGGGGCCTCCGTGTGCCAAAAATAGGCCGCAGGCACATCCGCGCCCAAAAATAAGCACCCAAAGGTCGGGGCGCCAAAGCCCCCCTGCGGAAAAATGCCCAAAAAATGGGTGGGCTATAGCCTTGGGGGGAGGGGCTGGCGAAGTTCATCCGCCGGACTCGGAAAGGGGCAAGACTTTGCGAGGGGCCTCCGTGTGGAAAAAATAGCCATGCCCAAAAATAAATGCCTGAAGGTCGGAGCGCCAAAGCCCCCCTGCGGAAAAATGCCCAAAAAACGGGTGGGCAATAGCCTTGGGGGCTGGGGCTGGCGAAGTTCGTCCGCTGGACTCGGAATGGGACGAGACTTTGCGAGGGGCCTCCGTGTGGCAAAAATAGGTCGCGGCCACAGCCACGCCCAAAAAAATAGCACCCAAAGGTCGGGGCGCCAAAGTCCCCCTGCGGAAAAATGCCCAAAAAACGGGTGGGCTATAGCCTTGGGGGTGGGGCTGGCGAAGTTCATCCGCCTGACTCAGAATGGGGTGAGACTTTGCGAGGGGCCTTCGAGTGCTAAAAATAGGCTGCAGACACAGCCGCGCCCAAAAATAAGCGCCCGAAGTTCGGGTCGCCAAAGCCTTCCTGCGGAAAAATGCCCAAAAAACGGGTGGGCTCTAGCCTTCGGGGGAGGGGCTTGCGAAGTTCATCCGCCGGACTCGGAATGGGGCGAGACTTTAGGAGGGGCATCTGTACGGCAAAAATAGGCCGCAGCCACAGCCGTAACCAAAAATAAATGCCCGTAGATCGGGACGCCAAAGCCCCACTGCGAAAAAATGCAAAAAAAATGGGTGGGCTATAGCGTTGGGGGGTGGGGCTGGCAAATTTCGTCCACCGCACTCGGAATAGAACGAGACTTTCCGACGGGCCTCCGTGTGCCAAAAATATCACGCGGGAACAACCGCGCCCAAAAATAAGCGCCCGAAGGTCGGGGCGCCAAAGCCTCTCTGCGGAAAAATGCCCAAAAAACGGGTGGGCTATTGCCTTGGTGGGTGGGGCTGGCGAAGTTCGTCCGCCGGACTCGGAATGGCGCGAGACTTTGCGAGGGGCCTCCGTGTGGCAAAAATAGGCTGCGGCCACAGCAGCGCCCACAAATAAACGCCCAAAGGTCGGGCCGCCAAAGCCCCCCTGCGGAAAAATGCCCAAAAAACGGGTGGGCTATTGCCTTGGTGGGTGGGGCTGGCGAAGTTCGTCCGCCGGACTCGGAATGGGGTGAGACTTTGCGAGGGGCCTCCGTGTGCCAAAAATAGACTGCAGGCACATCCGCGCCAAAAAATAAACGCCCGAAGGTCGGGTGCCAAACCCCCCCCTGCGGAAAAATGCCCAAAAAACGGGTGGGCTATTGCCTTGGTGGGTGGGGCTGGCGAAGTTCGTCCGCCGGACTCGGAATGGGGCGAGACTTTGCGAGGGGCCTCCGTGTGCCAAAAATAGGCTGCAGGCACATCCGCGCCAAAAAATAAACGCCCGAAGGTCGGGTGCCAAACCCCCCCTGCGGAAAAATGCCCAAAAAACGGGTGGGCTATTGCCTTGGTGGGTGGGGCTGGCGAAGTTCGTCCACCGGACTCGGAATGGGGCGAGACTTTGCGAGGGGCCTCCGTGTGCCAAAAATAGGCTGCAGACACATCCGCGTCAAAAAATAAACGCCCGAAGGTCGGGTGCCAAACCCCCCCCCCCGCAGAAAAATGCCCAAAAAACGGGTGGGCTATAGCCTTGGGGGGAGGGGCTGGCGAAGTTCATCCGCCGGACTCGGAATGGGGCGAGACTTTGCGAGGGGCCTCCGTGTGCCAAAAATAGGGTGCAGGCATATCCGCGCCAAAAAATAAACGCCCGAAGGTCGGGGTGCCAAAGCCCCCTGCGGAAAAATGCCCAAAAAACGGGTGGGCTATAGCCTTGGGGGGAGGGGCTGGCGAAGTTCATCCGCCTGACTCAGAATGGGGTGAGACTTTGCAAGGGGCCTCCGTGTGCCAAAAATAGGGCGCAGGCATATCCGCGCCAAAAAATAAACGCCCGAAGGTCGGGGCGCCAAAGCCCCCTGCGGAAAAATGCCCAAAAAACGGGTGGGCTATAGCCTTTGGGGGTGGGGATGGTGAAGTTCGTCCGCCTGACTCGGAATGGGGTGAGACTTTGCGTGGGGCCTCCGTGTGCCAAAAATAGGCCACAGGCACATCCGCGGCCAAAAATAAGCACCCAAAGGTCGGGGCGCCAAAGCCCCCCTGCGGAAAAATGCCCAAAAAACGGGTGGGCTATAGCCTTGGTGGGTGGGGCTGCCGAAGTTCGTCCGCCGGACTCGGAATGACGCGAGACTTTGCGAGGTGCCTCTGTGTGGTAAAAGTAGGCTGCGGCCACAGCCGCGCCCAAAAATAAATGCCCGAAGGTCAGACCGCCAAAGCCCCCCTGCGGAAAAATGCCCAAAAAACGGGTGGGCTATAGCCTTGGTGGGTGGGGCTGCCGAAGTTCGTCCGCCGGACTTGGAATAGTGCGAGACTTTGTGAGGGGCCTCTGTGTGCCAAAAATAGGCCGCAGGCACATCCGCGCCAAAAAATAAGTACCGAAAGGTCGGGGCGCCAAAGTCCCCCTGCGGAAAAATGCCCAAAAAACGGGTGGGCTATAGCCTTCGGGGGTGGGGCTGGCGAAGTTCATCCGCCTGACTTGGAATGGGGTGAGACTTTCTGAGGGACCTTCGAGTGCTAAGAATAGGCCGCGGGCACAGCCGCACCCAAAACTAAACGCCCGAAGGTCAGGGCGCCAAAGCCCCCCTGCGGAAAAATGCCCAAAAAACGGGTGGGCTATAACCTTGGGGGGTGGGGCTGGCGAAGTTCGTCCGCCGGACTCGGAATGGCACAAGACTTTCCGAGGGGCCTCCGTGTGCCAAAAATAGGCCGCAGGCACATCCGCGCCAAAAAATAGGCTCCCAAAGGTCGGGGAGCCAAAGCCCCCCTGCGGAAAAAAGCCCAAAAAACGGGTTGGCTATAGCCTTGGCGGTGGGGCTGGTGAAGTTCATCCGCCTGACTCGGAATGGGGCGAGACTTGGCGAGGGGCCTTCGTGTGGCAAAAATAGCCGCGCCCAAAAATAAATGCCTGAAGGTCGGGGCGCCAAAGCCCCACTGCGGAAAAATGCCCAAAAAACGGGTGGGTTATAGCCTTGGTGGGTGGGGCTGGCGAAGTTCGTCCGCCGGACTCGGAATGGGACAACACTTTGCAAGCGGCCTCCGTATGCAAAAAATAGGCTGCAGGCACATCCGCTCCAAAAACTAAGCACCCAATGGTTGGGGCGCCAAAGCCCCCCTGCGGAAAAATGCCCAAAAAACGGGTGGGCTATAGCCTTGGGGGGAGGGGCCGGCGAAGTTCATCCGCCGGACTCAGAATGGGGCGAGAGTTTGCGAGGGGCCTCCGTGTGGCAAGAATAGCCGCGCCCAAAAATAAATGCCTGAAGGTCGGGGCGCCAAAGCTCCCCTGCGGAAAAATGCCCAAAAAACGGGTGGGCTATAACCTTGGGGGGTGGGGCTGGCGAAGTTCGTCCGCCGGACTCGGAATGGGACGAGACTTTGTGAGGGGCCTCCGTGTGCCAAAAATAGGTCGCGGCCACAGCCACACCCAAAAATAAAGGCCCGAAGGGTGGGGCGCCAAAGCCCCCCTGCGGAAAAATGCCCAAAAAACGGGTGGGCTATAGCCTTGGTGGGTGGGGCTGGCGAAGTTCGTCCGCCGGACTCGAATGGGGCGAGACTTTGTGAGGGGCCCCTGTGTGGCAAAAATAGGTCGCGGCCACAGCCACTCCCAAAAATAAAGGCCCGAAGGTTGGGGCGCCAAAGCCCCCCTGCGGAAAAATGCCGAAAAAACGGGTGGGCTATAGCCTTGGTGGGTGGGGCTGGCAGTGTTCGTCCGCCGGACTCGGAATGGGACAAGACTTTGCGAGGGGCCTCCATGTGCCAAAAATAGGCAGCAGGCACATCCGCGCCAAAAAATAAGCACCCAAAGGTCGGGGCGCCAAAGTCCCCCTGCGGAAAAATGCCCAAAAAACGGGTGGGCTATAGCCTTGGGGGGTGGGGCTGGCGAAGTTCGTCCGCCGGACTCGAATGGGGCGAGACTTTGTGAGGGGCCCCTGTGTGGCAAAAATAGGTCGCGGCCACAGCCACTCCCAAAAATAAAGGCCCGAAGGTTGGGGCGCCAAAGCCCCCCTGCGGAAAAATGCCGAAAAAACGGGTGGGCTATAGCCTTGGTGGGTGGGGCTGGCAGTGTTCGTCCGCCGGACTCGGAATGGGACAAGACTTTGCGAGGGGCCTCCATGTGCTAAAAATAGGCAGCAGGCACATCCGCGCCAAAAAATAAGCACCCAAAGGTCGGGGCGCCAAAGTCCCCCTGCGGAAAAATGCCCAAAAAACGGGTGGGCTATAGCCATGGGGGTGGGGCTGGCGAAGTTCTTCCGCCTGACTCGGAATGGAGTGAGACTTTGCGAGGGGCCTTCGAGTGCTAAAAATAGGCTGCGGACACAGCCGCGCCCAAAAATAAGCGCCCGAAGTTCGGGTCGCCAAAGCCTTCCTGCGGAAAAATGCCCAAAAAACGGGTGGGCTCTAGCCTTCGGGGGAGGGGCTTGCGAAGTTCATCCGCCGGACTCGGAATGGGGCGAGACTTTGCGAGGGGCATCTGTACGGCAAAAATAGGCCGCGGCCACAGCCGCGACCAAAAATAAATGCCCGAAGGTCGGGACGCCAAAGCCCCCCTGCAAAAAATGCAAAAAAAATGGGTGGGCTATAGCGTTGGGGGGTGGGGCTGGCGAAGTTCGTCCGCCGGACTCGGAATGAGACGAGACTTTCCGACGGGCCTCCGTGTGCCAAAAATATCCCACGGGAACAGCCGCGCCCAAAAATAAGCGCCCGAAGGTCGGGGCGCCAAAGCCTCCCTGCGGAAAAATGCCCAAAAAACAGGTGGGCTATAGCCTTGGGGGGTGGGGATGGTGAAGTTCGTCCGCCGGACTCGGAATAGCGCGAGACTTTGCGAGAGGCCTCCGTGTGGCAAAAATAGGCTGCGGCCATAGCCGCGCTCACAAATAAACGCCCGAAGGTCGGGCCGCCAAACCCCCTGCGGAAAAATGCCCAAAAAACGGGTGGGCTATCGCCTTGGTGGGTAGGGCTGGCGAAGTTCGTCCGCCACACTCGGAATGGGGCGAGACTTTGCGAGGGGCCTCCGTGTGCCAAAAATAGACTGCAGGCACATCCGCGTCAAAAAATAAATGCCCGAAGGTCGGGTGCCAAAGCCCCCCCGCAGAAAAATGCCCAAAAAACGGATGGGCTATAGCCTTGGGGGGAGGGGCTGGCGAAGTTCATCCGCCGGACTCGGAATGGGACGAGACTTTGCGAGGGGCCTCCGTGTGCCAAAAATAGACTGCAGGCACATCCGCGTCAAAAAATAAAGGCCCGAAGGTGGGGGGCCAAAGCCCCCCCGCAGAAAAATGCCCAAAAAACGGGTGGCCTATAGCCTTGGTGGGTGCTGTCTCTTATACACATCTCGGACTCGGAATGGGGCGAGACTTGGCGAGGGGCCTTTGTGTGGCAAAAAACGCCGCGCCCAAAAATAAATGCTTGAAGGTCGGGGCGCCAAAGTCCCCCTGCGGAAAAATGCCCACAAAACGGGTGGGCTATAGCCTGTCTCTTATACACATCTCGGACTCGGAATGGGGCGAGACTTGGCGAGGGGCCTTTGTGTGGCAAAAAACGCCGCGCCCAAAAATAAATGCTTGAAGGTCGGGGCGCCAAAGTCCCCCTGCGGAAAAATGCCCACAAAACGGGTGGGCTATAGCCTGTCTCTTATACACATCTCGGACTCGGAATGGGGCGAGACTTGGCGAGGGGCCTTTGTGTGGCAAAAAACGCCGCGCCCAAAAATAAATGCTTGAAGGTCGGGGCGCCAAAGTCCCCCTGCGGAAAAATGCCCACAAAACGGGTGGGCTATAGCCTGTCTCTTATACACATCTCGGACTCGGAATGGGGCGAGACTTGGCGAGGGGCCTTTGTGTGGCAAAAAACGCCGCGCCCAAAAATAAATGCTTGAAGGTCGGGGCGCCAAAGTCCCCCTGCGGAAAAATGCCCACAAAACGGGTGGGCTATAGCCTGTCTCTTATACACATCTCGGACTCGGAATGGGGCGAGACTTGGCGAGGGGCCTTTGTGTGGCAAAAAACGCCGCGCCCAAAAATAAATGCTTGAAGGTCGGGGCGCCAAAGTCCCCCTGCGGAAAAATGCCCACAAAACGGGTGGGCTATAGCCTGTCTCTTATACACATCTCGGACTCGGAATGGGGCGAGACTTGGCGAGGGGCCTTTGTGTGGCAAAAAACGCCGCGCCCAAAAATAAATGCTTGAAGGTCGGGGCGCCAAAGTCCCCCTGCGGAAAAATGCCCACAAAACGGGTGGGCTATAGCCTGTCTCTTATACACATCTCGGACTCGGAATGGGGCGAGACTTGGCGAGGGGCCTTTGTGTGGCAAAAAACGCCGCGCCCAAAAATAAATGCTTGAAGGTCGGGGCGCCAAAGTCCCCCTGCGGAAAAATGCCCACAAAACGGGTGGGCTATAGCCTGTCTCTTATACACATCTCGGACTCGGAATGGGGCGAGACTTGGCGAGGGGCCTTTGTGTGGCAAAAAACGCCGCGCCCAAAAATAAATGCTTGAAGGTCGGGGCGCCAAAGTCCCCCTGCGGAAAAATGCCCACAAAACGGGTGGGCTATAGCCTGTCTCTTATACACATCTCGGACTCGGAATGGGGCGAGACTTGGCGAGGGGCCTTTGTGTGGCAAAAAACGCCGCGCCCAAAAATAAATGCTTGAAGGTCGGGGCGCCAAAGTCCCCCTGCGGAAAAATGCCCAAAAAACAGGTGGCTATAGCCTTGGCGGTGGGGCTGGTGAAGTTCTTCCGCCTGACTCGGAATGGGGCGAGACTTGGCGAGGGGCCTTTGTGTGGCAAAAAAAGCCGCGCCCAAAAATAAATGCCTGAAGGTCGGGGCGCCAAAGCCTCACTGCGGAAAAATGCCCAAAAAACGGGTGGCCTATAGCCTTGGTGGGTGGGGCTGGCGAAGTTCGTCCGCCGGACTCGGAATGCGACAAGACTTTGCGAGGGGCCTCCGTATGCCAAAAATAGGCTGCAGGCACATCCGCGCCAAAAATTAAGCACCCAAAGGTTGGGGCGCCAAAGCCCCCCTGCGGAAAAATGCCCAAAAAACGGGTGGGCTATAGCCTTGGGGGGAGGGGCTGGCGAAGTTCATCCGCCGGACTCGGAATGGGGCGAGACTTTGCGAGGGGCCTCCGTGTGGCAAGAATAGCCGCGCCCAAAAATAAATGCCTGAAGGTCGGGGCGCCAAAGCTCCCCTGCGGAAAAATGCCCAAAAAACGGGTGGGCTATAACCTTGGGGGGTGGGGCTGGCGAAGTTCTGCAGGCACATCCGCGCCAAAAAATAAGCACCCAAAGGTCGGGGCGCCAAAGTCCCCCTGCGGAAAAATGCCCAAAAAACGGGTGGGCTATAGGCATGGGGGTGGGGCTGGCGAAGTTCTTCCGCCTGACTCGGAATGGGGTGAGACTTTGCGAGGGGCCTCCGTGTGCCAAAAATAGGCCGCAGGCATATCCGCGCCAAAAAATAAACGCCCGAAGGTCGGGGCGCCAAAGCACCCCTGCGGAAAAATGCCCAAAAAACGGGTGGGCTATAGCCTTTGGGGGTGGGGCTGGCGAAGTTCTTCCGCCTGACTCGGAATGGGGTGAGACTTTGCGAGGCGCCTTCGTTTGCCAAAAATAGGCCACAGGCACATCCGCGCCCAAAAATAAGCACCCAAAGGTCGGGACGCAAAAGCCCCCCTGCGGAAAAATGCCCAAAAAACGGGTGGGCTATAGCCTTGGCAGTTGGGGCTGGTTAGTTCGTCCGCCGGACTTGGAATGGCGTGAGACTTTATGAGGTGCCTCGGTGTGCAAAAATAGGCTGCGACCACAGCCGCGCTAAAAAATAAACGCCCGAAGGTCAGGCCGCCAAAGCCCCGCTGCGGAAAAATGCCAAAAAACAGGTGGGCTATAGCCTTGGTGGGTGGGGCTGGCGAAGTTCGTCCGCCGGACTCGGAATGGGGTGAGACTTTGCGAGGGGTCTCCGTGTAACAAAAATAGGCCGCAGGCACATCTGCGCAAAAAAATAAGCACCCAAAGGTCGGGGCGCCAAAGTCCCCCTGCGGAAAAATGCCCAAAAAACGGGTGGGCTATAGCCTTGGGGGGTGGGGCTGGCGAAGTTCATCCGCCTGACTTGGAATGGGGTGAGACTTTCCGAGGGGCCTTCAAGCGCTAAAAATAGGCCGCGGGCACAGCCGCGCCCAAAAATAAACGCCCGAAGGTCGGGGCGCCATAGCCCCCCTGCGGAAAATTCCCAAAAAACGGGTGGGCTATAGCTTTGGGGGGAGGGGCTGGCGACGTTCTTCCGCCGGACTCGGAATAGCGCGAGACTTTGCGAGGGGCCTCCGTGCGGCAAAAATAGGCCGCGGGCACAGCCGCGCCCAAAAATAAGCGCCCGAAGGTCGGGGCGCCATAGCCCCCCTGCGGAAAATTCCCAAAAAACGGGTGGGCTATAGCTTTGGGGGGAGGGGCTGGCGACGTTCTTCCGCCGGACTCGGAATAGCGCGAGACTTTGCGAGGGGCCTCCGTGCGGCAAAAATAGGCCGCGGGCACAGCCGCGCCCAAAAATAAGCGCCCGAAGGTCGGGGCGCCATAGCCCCCCTGCGGAAAATTCCCAAAAAACGGGTGGGCTATAGCTTTGGGGGGAGGGGCTGGCGACGTTCTTCCGCCGGACTCGGAATAGCGCGAGACTTTGCGAGGGGCCTCCGTGCGGCAAAAATAGGCCGCGGGCACAGCCGCGCCCAAAAATAAGCGCCCGAAGGTCGGGGCGCCATAGCCCCCCTGCGGAAAATTCCCAAAAAACGGGTGGGCTATAGCTTTGGGGGGAGGGGCTGGCGACGTTCTTCCGCCGGACTCGGAATAGCGCGAGACTTTGCGAGGGGCCTCCGTGCGGCAAAAATAGGCCGCGGGCACAGCCGCGCCCAAAAATAAGCGCCCGAAGGTCGGGGCGCCATAGCCCCCCTGCGGAAAATTCCCAAAAAACGGGTGGGCTATAGCTTTGGGGGGAGGGGCTGGCGACGTTCTTCCGCCGGACTCGGAATAGCGCGAGACTTTGCGAGGGGCCTCCGTGCGGCAAAAATAGGCCGCGGGCACAGCCGCGCCCAAAAATAAGCGCCCGAAGGTCGGGGCGCCATAGCCCCCCTGCGGAAAATTCCCAAAAAACGGGTGGGCTATAGCTTTGGGGGGAGGGGCTGGCGACGTTCTTCCGCCGGACTCGGAATAGCGCGAGACTTTGCGAGGGGCCTCCGTGCGGCAAAAATAGGCCGCGGGCACAGCCGCGCCCAAAAATAAGCGCCCGAAGGTCGGGGCGCCATAGCCCCCCTGCGGAAAATTCCCAAAAAACGGGTGGGCTATAGCTTTGGGGGGAGGGGCTGGCGACGTTCTTCCGCCGGACTCGGAATAGCGCGAGACTTTGCGAGGGGCCTCCGTGCGGCAAAAATAGGCCGCGGGCACAGCCGCGCCCAAAAATAAGCGCCCGAAGGTCGGGGCGCCATAGCCCCCCTGCGGAAAATTCCCAAAAAACGGGTGGGCTATAGCTTTGGGGGGAGGGGCTGGCGACGTTCTTCCGCCGGACTCGGAATAGCGCGAGACTTTGCGAGGGGCCTCCGTGCGGCAAAAATAGGCCGCGGGCACAGCCGCGCCCAAAAATAAGCGCCCGAAGGTCGGGGCGCCATAGCCCCCCTGCGGAAAATTCCCAAAAAACGGGTGGGCTATAGCTTTGGGGGGAGGGGCTGGCGACGTTCTTCCGCCGGACTCGGAATAGCGCGAGACTTTGCGAGGGGCCTCCGTGCGGCAAAAATAGGCCGCGGGCACAGCCGCGCCCAAAAATAAGCGCCCGAAGGTCGGGGCGCCATAGCCCCCCTGCGGAAAATTCCCAAAAAACGGGTGGGCTATAGCTTTGGGGGGAGGGGCTGGCGACGTTCTTCCGCCGGACTCGGAATAGCGCGAGACTTTGCGAGGGGCCTCCGTGCGGCAAAAATAGGCCGCGGGCACAGCCGCGCCCAAAAATAAGCGCCCGAAGGTCGGGGCGCCATAGCCCCCCTGCGGAAAATTCCCAAAAAACGGGTGGGCTATAGCTTTGGGGGGAGGGGCTGGCGACGTTCTTCCGCCGGACTCGGAATGGGGCGAGACTTTCCGAGGGGCCTCCGTGCGGCAAAAATAGGCCGCGACCAGAGCCGCGACCAAAAATAAATGCCCGAAGGTCGGGGCGCCAATGCCCCCCTGCGGAAAAATGCAAAAAAAAAACAGGTGGGCTATAGCCTTGGGGGGTGGGGCTGTTGAAGTTCGTCCACCGGACTCGGAATGGGACGAGACTTACGAGGGGCCTCCGTGTGCCAAAAATAGGCCGTGGGAACAGCCGCGCCCAAAAACAAGTGCCCGAAGGTTGGGGCGCCAAAGCCTCCCTGCGGAAAAAAGCCCAAAACATGGGTAGGCTATAGCCTTGGGGGGAGGGCTTGGCGAAGTTCATCCGCCGAACTCGGAATGGGGCGAAAATTTGCGAGGGGCCTCCGTGTTCCAAAAATAGGTCGCTTGCACGTCCGCGCCCAAAAATAAGCACCCAAAGGTCGGGGCGCCGAAGCCCCTCTGCGGAAAAATGCCCAAAAAACGGGTGGGCTATAGCCTTGGGGGGTGGGGCTGGTGAAGTTCATCCGCCGGACTCTGAATGGGGTGAGACTTTGCGAGGGGCCTCCGTGTGGCAAAAATAGGCCGTGGCCACAGCCGCGCCCAAAAATAGAATTTTAAACGCCCGAAGGTCGGGGCGCCAAAGCCCCCCCTGCAGAAAAATGCCCAAAAAATGGGTGGGCTATGCCTTGGTGGGTGGGGCTGGCGAATTTCGTCCGCCGGACTCGGAATGCGGCGAGAATTTGCGAGGGGCCTCCGTGTGCCAAAAATAGGCCGCAGGCACATCCGCGCCAAAAAATAAGCACCCAAAGGTCGTGGCGCCGAAGCCCCCCTGCGGAAAAATGCCCAAAAAATGGGTGGGCTATAGCCTTGGCGGTGCGGCTGGCGAAGTTCATCCGCCTGACTCGGAATGGGGCGAGACTTTGCGAGGGGCCTCCGTGGGCCAAAAATAGGCCGCAGGCACATCCGCGCCAAAAAATAAACGCCCGAAGGTCGGGACGCCAAAGCCCCCCTGCGGAAAAATGCCCAAAAAACGGGTGGGCTATAGCCTTGGGGGGTGGGGCTGGCGAAGTTCATCCGCCTTACTCGGAATGGGGTGAGACTTTGCGAGGGGCCTCCGTGTGCCAAAAAGAGGCCGTAGGCACATCCACGCCAAAAAATAAGCACCCAAAGGTCGGGGCACCAAAGCCCCCCTTCGCAAAAATGCCCAAAAAACGGGTGGGCTATAGCCTTGGGGGGTGGGGCTGGCGAAGTTCGTCCGCCGGACTCGGAATGGGACAAGACTTTGCGAGGGACCTCCATGTGCCAAAAATAGGCCGTAGGCACATCCACGCCAAAAAATAAGCACCCAAAGGTCGGGGCGCCAAAGCCCCCCTGCGGAAAAATGCCCAAAAAACGGGTGGGCTATAGCCTTGGGGGGTGGGGCTGGCGAAGTTCGTCCGCCTGACTCGGAATGGGGTGAGACTTTGCGAGGGGCCTCCGTGTGCCAAAACAAGGCCGTAGGCACATCCACGCCAAAAAATAAGCACCCAAAGGTCGGGGCACCAAAGCCCCCCTTCGCAAAAATGCCCAAAAAACGGGTGGGCTATAGCCTTGGGGGGTGGGGCTGGGGAAGTTCATCCGCCGGACTCGGAATGGGACAAGACTTTGCGAGGGACCTCCATGTGCCAAAAATAGGCCGCAAGCATATCTGCGCCAAAAAATAAGCACCCAATGGTCGGGGCGCCAAAGCCCCCTGCGGAAAAATGCCCAAAAAATGGGTGGGCTATAGCGTTGGCGGTGGGGCTGCTGAAGTTCATCCGCCTGACTCGGAATTGGGCGAGACTTTACGAGGGGCCTCCGTGTGCCAAAAATATGCCGCAGGCACATCCGTGCCCAAAAATAAATGCCCGAAGGTCGGGGCGCCAAAGCCCCCCTGCGGAAAAATGCCCAAAAAACGGGTGGGCTATAGCCTTGGGGGGAGGGGCTGGCGAAGTTCATCCGCCGGACTCGGAATGGGGCGAGACTTTACGAGTTGCCTCCATGAAGCAAAAATAGGCCGCGGCCACAGCCGCGACAAAAAAGAAATGCCCAAAGGTCGGGGCGCCAATGCCCCCTGCGGAAAAATGCAAAAAAAAGGGTGGGCTATAGCCTTGGGTGGTGGGGCTGGCGAAGTTCGTCCGCCTGACTCGGAATGCGACGAGACTTTGCGAGGGGCCTCCGTGTGCCAAAAATAGGCCGCAGGCACATCCGCGCCAAAAATAAGCGCCCGAAGGTCGGGGCGCCAAAGCCCCCCTGCGGAAAAATGCCCAAAAAACGGGTGGGCTATAGCCTTGGGGGGTGAAGCTGGCGAAGCTCGTCCGCCTGACTCGGAATGGGGTGAGACTTTGCGAGGGGCCTCCGTGTGCCAAAACAAGGCCGTAGGCACATCCACGCCAAAAAATAAGCACCCAAAGGTCGGGGCACCAAAGCCCCCCTTCGCAAAAATGCCCAAAAATGGGGTGGGCTATAGCCTTGGGGGGTGGGGCTGGGGAAGTTCATCCGCCGGACTCGGAATGGAACAAGACTTTACGAGGGACCTCCATGTGCCAAAAATAGGCCGCAGGCACATCCGCGCCAAAAAATAAGCACCCAATGGTTGGGGCGCCAAAGCCCCTGCGGAAAAATGCCCAAAAAATGGGTGGGCTATAGCGTTGGCGGTGGGGCTGCTGAAGTTCATCCGCCTGACTCGGAATTGGGCGAGACTTTACGAGGGGCCTCCGTGTGCCAAAAATATGCCGCAGGCACATCCGTGCCAAAAAATAAATGCCCGAAGGTCGGGGCGCCAAGGCCCCCCTGCGGAAAAATGCCCAAAAAACGGGTGGGCTATAGCCTTGGGGGGAGGGGCTGGCGAAGTTCATCCGCCGGACTCGGAATGGCGCAAGACTTTACGAGNCCGTGCCAAAAAATAAATGCCCGAAGGTCGGGGCGCCAAGGCCCCCCTGCGGAAAAATGCCCAAAAAACGGGTGGGCTATAGCCTTGGGGGGAGGGGCTGGCGAAGTTCATCCGCCGGACTCGGAATGGGGCGAGACTTTACGAGTTGCCTCCGTGCGCCAAAAATATGCCGCGGCCACAGCCGCGACAAAAAATAAATGCCCGAAGGTCGGGGCGCCAATGCCCCCCTGCGGAAAATGCAAAAAAAGGGTGGGCTATAGCCTTGGGTGGTGGGGCTGGCGAAGTTCGTCCGCCGGACTCGGAATGGGATGAGACTTTGCGAGGGGCCTCCGTGTGCCAAAAATAGTCCGCGGGAACAGCCGCGTCCAAAAATGAGCACCCGACGGTCGGGGCGCCAAAGCCTCCCTGCGGAAAAATGCCAAAAAAACGGGTGGGCTAAAGCCTTGCGGGGTGGGGCTGGAGAAGTTCGTCCGCCGGACTCGGAATGGGGCGAGACTTTGCGAGGGCCTCCGTGTGGCAAAAATAGGCCGCGGACACAGGCGCGCAAAAAAATAAGCGCCCGAAGGTCGGGGCGCCAAAGCCCCCCTATGGAAAAATGCCCAAAAAACGGGTGGACTATAGCCTTGGTGAGTGGGGCTGGCGAAGTTCGTCCGCCGGACTCGGAATGCGGCGAGACTTTGCGAATGGCCTCCGTGTGGTAAAAATAGGCCGCGGCCACAGCCGCGCCCAAAAATAAACACCCGAAGGTCGGGCCACCAAAGCCCACCTGCGGAAAAATGCCCAAAAAACAGGTGGGCTATAGCCTTGGTGGGTGGGGCTGGCGAAGTTCGTCCGCCAGATTCGGAATGGGGCGAGACTTTGCAAGGGGTCTCCGTGTACCAAAAATAGGCCGCAGGCACATCCGCGCCAAAAACTAAACGCCCGAAGGTCGGGGCGCCAAAGCCCCCCTGCGGAAAAATGCCCAAAAAACGGGTGGGCTATAGCCTTGGGGGGTGGGGCTGGCGAAGTTCGTCCGCCTGACTCGGAATGGGGTGAGACTTTGCGAGGGACCTCCGTGTGCCAAAAAATATGCCGCAGGCACATCCGTGCCAAAAAATAAGCAGCCAACGGTCGGGGCGCCAAAGCCCCCCTGCGGAAAAATGCCCAAAAAACGGGTGGGCTATAGCCTTGGGGGGTGGGGCTGGGGAAGTTTATCCGCCTGACTCGGAGTGGGGTGAGACTTTGCGAGCGGCCTTCGAGTGCTAAAAATAGGCCACGGGCACAGGCGCGCACAAAAATAAGCGCTCGAACGTCGGGTTGCCAAAGCCTTCCTGCGGAAAAATGCGCAAAAAACGGGTGGGCTATAGCCTTGGGGGGAGGGGCTGGCGAAGTTCATCCGCTGGACTCGGAATGCGGCGAGACTTTGCGAGTTGCCTCCGTGCGGCAAAAATAGGCCGCGACCACAGCCGCGACAAAAAATAAATGCTCGAAGGTCGGGGCGCCAATTCCCCCCTGCGGAAACATGCAAAAAAAAGGGTGGGCTATAGTCTTGGGTGGTGGGGCTGGCGAAGTTCGTCCGCCGGACTCGGAATGGGACGAGACTTTGTGAGGGGCCTCCGTGTGCCAAAAATAGGCCGTGGGAATAGCCGCGCCCAAAAATAAGCACCCGAAGGTCGGGGCGCCGAAGCCCCCCTACGGAAAAATGCCCAAAAAACGGGTGGGCTATAGCCTTGGGGGGTGGGGCTGGCGAAGTTCGTCCGCCTGACTCGGAATGGGGTGAGACTTTGCGAGGGACCTCCGTGTGCCAAAAAATATGCCGCAGGCACATCCGTGCCAAAAAATAAGCACCCAACGGTCGGGGCGCCAAAGCCCCCCTGCGGAAAAATGCCCAAAAAACGGGTGGGCTATAGCCTTGGGGGGTGGGGCTGGGGAAGTTTATCCGCCTGACTCGGAGTGGGGTGAGACTTTGCGAGCGGCCTTCGAGTGCTAAAAATAGGCCATGGGCACAGCCGCGCCCAAAAATAAACGCCCGACGGTCGGGGCGCCAAAGTTCCCCTGCAGAAAAATGCCCAAAAAACAGGTGGGCTATAGCCTTGGTGGGTGGGGTTGGCGAAGTTCGTCCGCCGGACTCGGAATGGGACAAGACTTTCCGAGGGGCCTCCATATGCCAAAAATAAGCCGCAGGCACATCCGCGCCAAAAAATAAGCTCCCAAAGGTCGGGACGCCAAAGCCCCCTGCGGAAAAATGCCCAAAAAACGGGTGGGTTATAGCCTTGGCGGTGGAGCTGGCGAAGTTCATCCGCCTGACTCGGAATGGGGTGAGACTTTGCGAGGGGCCTTCAAGTGCTAAAAATAGGCCACGGGCACAGGCGCGCCCAAAAATAAGCGTTCGAAGGTCGGGTTGCCAAAGCCTTCCTGCGGAAAAATGCCCAAAAAACGGGTGGGCTATAGCCTTGGCGGTGGGGCTGGCGAAGTTCTTCCGCCTGACTCGGAATGGGGTGAGACTTTGCGAGGGGCCTTCGAGTGCTAAAAATAGGCCACGGGCACAGGCGCGCACAAAAATAAACGCTCGAAGGTCGGGTTGCCAAAGCCTTCCTGCGGAAAAATGCGCAAAAAACGGGTGGGCTATAGCCTTGGGGGGAGGGGCTGGCGAAGTTGATCCGCCGGACTCGGAATGCGGCGAGACTTTGCGAGTTGCCTCCGTGTGGCAAAAATAGGCCGCGACCACAGCCGCGACAAAAAATAAATGCTCGAAGGACGGGGCGCCAATTCCCCCTTCGGAAAAATGCAAAAAAAAGGGTGGGCTATAGCCTTGGGTGGTGGGGCTGGCGAAGTTCGTCCGCCGGACTCGGAATGGGACGAGACTTTGTGAGGGGCCTCCGTGTGCCAAAAATAGGTCATGGGAACAGCCGCGCAAAAAAATAAGCACCCGAAGGTCGGGGCGCCAAAGCCTCCCTGCGGAAAAATGCCCAAAAAACGGGTGGGCTATAGCCTTGGGGGGAGGGGCTGGCGAAGTTCATCCGCCGGACTCGGAATGGGGCGAGACTTTGCGAGTTGCCTCCGTGCGGCAAAAATAGGCCGCGACCACAGCCGCAACAAAAAATAAATGCTCGAAGGTCAGGGCGCCAATTCCCCCCTGCGGAAACATGCAAAAAAAAGGGTGGGCTATAGTCTTGGGTGGTGGGGCTGGCGAAGTTCGTCCGCCGGACTCGGAATGGGACGAGACTTTGTGAGGGGCCTCCGTGTGCCAAAAATAGGCCGTGGGAATAGCCGCGCCCAAAAATAAGCACCCGAAGGTCGGGGCGCCGAAGCCCCCCTACGGAAAAATGCCCAAAAAACGGGTGGGCTATAGCCTTGGGGGGTGGGGCTGGCGAAGTTCGTCCGCCTGACTCGGAATGGGGTGAGACTTTGCGAGGGACCTCCGTGTGCCAAAAAATATGCCGCAGGCACATCCGTGCCAAAAAATAAGCACCCAACGGTCGGGGCGCCAAAGCCCCCCTGCGGAAAAATGCCCAAAAAACGGGTGGGCTATAGCCTTGGGGGGTGGGGCTGGGGACGTTTATCCGCCTGACTCGGAGTGGGGTGAGACTTTGCGAGCGGCCTTCGAGTGCTAAAAATAGGCCATGGGCACAGCCGCGCCCAAAAATAAACGCCCGACGGTCGGGGCGCCAAAGTTCCCCTGCAGAAAAATGCCCAAAAAACAGGTGGGCTATAGCCTTGGTGGGTGGGGTTGGCGAAGTTCGTCCGCCGGACTCGGAATGGGACAAGACTTTCCGAGGGGCCTCCGTGTGCCAAAAATAGGCCGCAGGCACATCCGCGCCAAAAAATAAGCTCCCAAAGGTCGGGGCGCCAAAGCCCCCTGCGGAAAAATGCCCAAAAAACGGGTGGGCTATAGCCTTGGCGGTTGGGCTGGCGAAGTTCTTCCGCCTGACTCGGAATTGGGCGAGACTTTACGAGGGGCCTCCGTGTGCCAAAAATAGGCCGCAGGCACATCCGAACCAAAAAATAAATGCCCGAAGGTCGGGGCGCCAAAGCCCCCTGCGGAAAAATGCCCAAAAAACGGGTGGGCTATAGCCTTGGGGGGAGGGGCTGGCGAAGTTCATCTGCCGGACTCGGAATGGGGCTAGACTTTACGAGTTGCCTCCGTGTGGCAAAAATAGGCCGCGGCCACAGCCGCGACAAAAACTAAATGCCCGAAGGTCGGGGCGCCAATGCCCCCCTGCGGAAAAATGCAAAAAAAAGGGTGGGCTATAGCCTTGGGTGGTAGGGCTGGCGAAGTTCGTCCGCCGGAATCGAAATGGGATGAGACTTTGCGAGGGGCCTCCGTGGGCCAAAAATAGGCGGCGGGAACAGCCGCGTCCAAAAAATAGCACCCGACGGTAGGGGCGCCAAAGCCCCCCTGCGGAAAAATGCCCAAAAAACGGGTGGACTATAGCCTTGGTGGGTGGGGCTGGCGAAGTTCGTCCGCCGGACTCGGAATGAGGCGAGACTTTGCGAGGGGCCTCCGTGTGGCAAAAATAGGCCGCGGCCACAGCCGCGCCCAAAAATAAATGCCCGATGGTCGGGCCACCAAAGCCCACCTGCGGAAAAATGCCCAAAAAACGGGTGGGTTATAGCCTTGGTGGGTGGGGCTGCCGAATTTCGTCCGCCAGATTCGGAATGGGGCGAGACTTTGCAAGGGGTCTCCGTGTGGCAAAAATAGGCCGCAGGCACATCCGCGCCAAAAACTAAACGCCCGAAGGTCGGGGCGCCAAAGCCCCCTGCGGAAAAATCCCCAAAAAACGGGTGGGCTATAGACTCTGTCTCTTATACACATCGCGCCCAAAAATAAGCGCCCGAAGATCGAGGCACCAAAGCCCCCAGGCGGAAAAATGCCCTAAAAACGGGTGGGCTATAGACTCTGTCTCTTATACACATCGCGCCCAAAAATAAGCGCCCGAAGATCGAGGCACCAAAGCCCCCAGGCGGAAAAATGCCCTAAAAACGGGTGGGCTATAGACTCTGTCTCTTATACACATCGCGCCCAAAAATAAGCGCCCGAAGATCGAGGCACCAAAGCCCCCAGGCGGAAAAATGCCCTAAAAACGGGTGGGCTATAGACTCTGTCTCTTATACACATCGCGCCCAAAAATAAGCGCCCGAAGATCGAGGCACCAAAGCCCCCAGGCGGAAAAATGCCCTAAAAACGGGTGGGCTATAGACTCTGTCTCTTATACACATCGCGCCCAAAAATAAGCGCCCGAAGATCGAGGCACCAAAGCCCCCAGGCGGAAAAATGCCCTAAAAACGGGTGGGCTATAGACTCTGTCTCTTATACACATCGCGCCCAAAAATAAGCGCCCGAAGATCGAGGCACCAAAGCCCCCAGGCGGAAAAATGCCCTAAAAACGGGTGGGCTATAGACTCTGTCTCTTATACACATCGCGCCCAAAAATAAGCGCCCGAAGATCGAGGCACCAAAGCCCCCAGGCGGAAAAATGCCCTAAAAACGGGTGGGCTATAGACTCTGTCTCTTATACACATCGCGCCCAAAAATAAGCGCCCGAAGATCGAGGCACCAAAGCCCCCAGGCGGAAAAATGCCCTAAAAACGGGTGGGCTATAGACTCTGTCTCTTATACACATCGCGCCCAAAAATAAGCGCCCGAAGATCGAGGCACCAAAGCCCCCAGGCGGAAAAATGCCCTAAAAACGGGTGGGCTATAGACTCTGTCTCTTATACACATCGCGCCCAAAAATAAGCGCCCGAAGATCGAGGCACCAAAGCCCCCAGGCGGAAAAATGCCCTAAAAACGGGTGGGCTATAGACTCTGTCTCTTATACACATCGCGCCCAAAAATAAGCGCCCGAAGATCGAGGCACCAAAGCCCCCAGGCGGAAAAATGCCCTAAAAACGGGTGGGCTATAGACTCTGTCTCTTATACACATCGCGCCCAAAAATAAGCGCCCGAAGATCGAGGCACCAAAGCCCCCAGGCGGAAAAATGCCCTAAAAACGGGTGGGCTATAGACTCTGTCTCTTATACACATCGCGCCCAAAAATAAGCGCCCGAAGATCGAGGCACCAAAGCCCCCAGGCGGAAAAATGCCCTAAAAACGGGTGGGCTATAGACTCTGTCTCTTATACACATCGCGCCCAAAAATAAGCGCCCGAAGATCGAGGCACCAAAGCCCCCAGGCGGAAAAATGCCCTAAAAACGGGTGGGCTATAGACTCTGTCTCTTATACACATCGCGCCCAAAAATAAGCGCCCGAAGATCGAGGCACCAAAGCCCCCAGGCGGAAAAATGCCCTAAAAACGGGTGGGCTATAGACTCTGTCTCTTATACACATCGCGCCCAAAAATAAGCGCCCGAAGATCGAGGCACCAAAGCCCCCAGGCGGAAAAATGCCCTAAAAACGGGTGGGCTATAGACTCTGTCTCTTATACACATCGCGCCCAAAAATAAGCGCCCGAAGATCGAGGCACCAAAGCCCCCAGGCGGAAAAATGCCCTAAAAACGGGTGGGCTATAGACTCTGTCTCTTATACACATCGCGCCCAAAAATAAGCGCCCGAAGATCGAGGCACCAAAGCCCCCAGGCGGAAAAATGCCCTAAAAACGGGTGGGCTATAGACTCTGTCTCTTATACACATCGCGCCCAAAAATAAGCGCCCGAAGATCGAGGCACCAAAGCCCCCAGGCGGAAAAATGCCCTAAAAACGGGTGGGCTATAGACTCTGTCTCTTATACACATCGCGCCCAAAAATAAGCGCCCGAAGATCGAGGCACCAAAGCCCCCAGGCGGAAAAATGCCCTAAAAACGGGTGGGCTATAGACTCTGTCTCTTATACACATCGCGCCCAAAAATAAGCGCCCGAAGATCGAGGCACCAAAGCCCCCAGGCGGAAAAATGCCCTAAAAACGGGTGGGCTATAGACTCTGTCTCTTATACACATCGCGCCCAAAAATAAGCGCCCGAAGATCGAGGCACCAAAGCCCCCAGGCGGAAAAATGCCCTAAAAACGGGTGGGCTATAGACTCTGTCTCTTATACACATCGCGCCCAAAAATAAGCGCCCGAAGATCGAGGCACCAAAGCCCCCAGGCGGAAAAATGCCCTAAAAACGGGTGGGCTATAGACTCTGTCTCTTATACACATCGCGCCCAAAAATAAGCGCCCGAAGATCGAGGCACCAAAGCCCCCAGGCGGAAAAATGCCCTAAAAACGGGTGGGCTATAGACTCTGTCTCTTATACACATCGCGCCCAAAAATAAGCGCCCGAAGATCGAGGCACCAAAGCCCCCAGGCGGAAAAATGCCCTAAAAACGGGTGGGCTATAGACTCTGTCTCTTATACACATCGCGCCCAAAAATAAGCGCCCGAAGATCGAGGCACCAAAGCCCCCAGGCGGAAAAATGCCCTAAAAACGGGTGGGCTATAGACTCTGTCTCTTATACACATCGCGCCCAAAAATAAGCGCCCGAAGATCGAGGCACCAAAGCCCCCAGGCGGAAAAATGCCCTAAAAACGGGTGGGCTATAGACTCTGTCTCTTATACACATCGCGCCCAAAAATAAGCGCCCGAAGATCGAGGCACCAAAGCCCCCAGGCGGAAAAATGCCCTAAAAACGGGTGGGCTATAGACTCTGTCTCTTATACACATCGCGCCCAAAAATAAGCGCCCGAAGATCGAGGCACCAAAGCCCCCAGGCGGAAAAATGCCCTAAAAACGGGTGGGCTATAGACTCTGTCTCTTATACACATCGCGCCCAAAAATAAGCGCCCGAAGATCGAGGCACCAAAGCCCCCAGGCGGAAAAATGCCCTAAAAACGGGTGGGCTATAGACTCTGTCTCTTATACACATCGCGCCCAAAAATAAGCGCCCGAAGATCGAGGCACCAAAGCCCCCAGGCGGAAAAATGCCCTAAAAACGGGTGGGCTATAGACTCTGTCTCTTATACACATCGCGCCCAAAAATAAGCGCCCGAAGATCGAGGCACCAAAGCCCCCAGGCGGAAAAATGCCCTAAAAACGGGTGGGCTATAGACTCTGTCTCTTATACACATCGCGCCCAAAAATAAGCGCCCGAAGATCGAGGCACCAAAGCCCCCAGGCGGAAAAATGCCCTAAAAACGGGTGGGCTATAGACTCTGTCTCTTATACACATCGCGCCCAAAAATAAGCGCCCGAAGATCGAGGCACCAAAGCCCCCAGGCGGAAAAATGCCCTAAAAACGGGTGGGCTATAGACTCTGTCTCTTATACACATCGCGCCCAAAAATAAGCGCCCGAAGATCGAGGCACCAAAGCCCCCAGGCGGAAAAATGCCCTAAAAACGGGTGGGCTATAGACTCTGTCTCTTATACACATCGCGCCCAAAAATAAGCGCCCGAAGATCGAGGCACCAAAGCCCCCAGGCGGAAAAATGCCCTAAAAACGGGTGGGCTATAGACTCTGTCTCTTATACACATCGCGCCCAAAAATAAGCGCCCGAAGATCGAGGCACCAAAGCCCCCAGGCGGAAAAATGCCCTAAAAACGGGTGGGCTATAGACTCTGTCTCTTATACACATCGCGCCCAAAAATAAGCGCCCGAAGATCGAGGCACCAAAGCCCCCAGGCGGAAAAATGCCCTAAAAACGGGTGGGCTATAGACTCTGTCTCTTATACACATCGCGCCCAAAAATAAGCGCCCGAAGATCGAGGCACCAAAGCCCCCAGGCGGAAAAATGCCCTAAAAACGGGTGGGCTATATCCTTCGGGGGTGGGGCGGGCGAAGTTCGTCCGCCGGACTCAGAATGGGGCGAGACTATGCGAGGGGCCTCCATGTGCCAAAAATAGGCCGTACCCACAGTCCCGCCCAAAAATAAGCGCCCGAAGGGCAGGGCGCCGAAGCCGCCCTGTGGAAAAATACCCAAAAAACGGGTGGGCTATAGACTTGGGGGGTGGGGCTGGCGAAGTTCGTCTGCCGGACTTGGAATGGGGCGAGACTTTACGAGGGGCCTCCGTGTGCCAAAAATAGGCCGCAGGCACAGCCACGTCCAAAAATTAACACCCGAATTTCAGGGGGCCGAAGCCCCCCTGCGGAAAAATGCCCAAAAAACGGGTGGGCTATAGCCTTGGGGGGTGGGGCTGGCGAAGTTCGTCTGCCGGACTTGGAATGGGGCGAGACTTTACGAGGGGCCTCCGTGTGCCAAAAATAGGCCGCAGGCACAGCCACGTCCAAAAATTAACACCCGAATTTCAGGGGGCCGAAGCCCCCCTGCGGAAAAATGCCCAAAAAACGGGTGGGCTATAGCCTTGGGGGGTGGGGATGGCGAAGTTCGTCTGCCGGATGCAGAACGGGGTGAGACTTTGCATGGGGCCTCCGTGAGCCAAAAATAGGCCGTGGGCACAGCCGTACCCAAAAATAAACGCCCGAAGGTCGGGGCGCCAAAGCCCCCCTGCGGAAAAATGCCCAAAAAACGGGTTGGCTATTGCCTTGGGGGATGGGGCTGGCGAAGTTCATCCGCCGGATTCGGAATGGGGTTAGACTTTGCGAGGGGCCTCCGTGTGCCAAAAATAGGTTGCGGGCACTGCTGTACCCAAAAATAAGAGCCCGAAGCTCGGGGTGCCAAAGCCCCTCTGCGGAAAAATGCCCAAAAAATGGGTGGGCTATAGCTTTGGGGGGTGGGGCTGGCGAAGTTCATCCGCAAGACTCGGAATGGGGCGAGACTTTACGAGTGGCCTCCGTGTGCCAAAAACAGGCCATGGGTACAGATACGCGAAAAAAATTAGCCCCCGAAGGTCGGGGAGCCAAAGCCCCCCTGCGGACAAATGCCCAAAAAACGGGTGGGCTATAGCCTTGGGGGGTGGGGCTGGCGAAGTTCGTCCGCCGGACTCGGAATGGGGTGAGACCTTGCGAGGGGCCTCCGTGTACCAAAAATAGGCCGCGGACACAGCGGACCTCAAAAATAAGCGCCCGAAGATCGAGGCACCAAAGTCCCCAGGCGGAAAAATGCCCTAAAAACGGGTGGGCTATAGCCTTGGGGGGTGGGGCGGGCGAAGTTTGTCCGCCGTACTCGGAATGGGGCGTGACTTTACGAGGGGCTTCCGTGTATGAAAAACAGGCCGTGGGCACGGCCTTGCCCAAAAATACGCACCCGAAGGTCGGGGCACCAATGTTCCCCGGCGCAAAAATGCCCAAAAAACGGGTGGGCTATAGCCTTCGGGGGTGGGGCGGGCGAAGTTCGTCCGCCGGACTCGGAATGGGGCGAGACTTTACGAAGGGCCGCCGTGTTCCAAAAATAGGCCGCAGCCACAGCCGCGCCCAAAGGTCGGGGCGCCAAAGCCCCCCTGCAGAAAAATGCCCAAAAAACGGGTGGGCTATAGCCTGGGGAGGTGGGGCTGGCGAAGTTCGTACGCCGGACTCAGATTGGGGCGAGACTTTACGAGGGGCCTCCGTGTACGAAAAACAGGCCGCGGGAACAGCCTTGCCGAAAAATAAGCACCCGAAGGTCGGGCCGTGAAAGTCCCCCGGCGGAAAAATGCCCAAAAAACAGGTGGGCTATAGCCTTGGGGGGTGGGGGCGGCGAAGTTTGTCTGCCGGACTCGGAATGGGGCGAGACTTTGTGAGGGGACTACGTGTGTCAAAAATAGGACATGGGCACAGCCGCGCCCAAAAATAAGCGTCCTATGTTCGGGGCGCCAAAGCCCCCCTGCGGAAAAATGTCCAAAAAAAGGGTGGGCTATAGCCTTGGGGGGTGGGGCTGGCGAAGTTCGTCCGCCAGACTCGGAATGGGGCTAGACTTTCCAAGGGCCCTCCGTATGCTAAAAATGTGCCCGTGGCCAAAAATTAGCACCCGAAGGTCGGGGCACCAAAGCCCCCTTCCGGAAAAATGCCCTAAAAACGGGTGGGCTATAGCCTTGCGGGGTGGTGCGGGCGACGTCCGTCCGCCGGACTCGGAATGGGATGAGACCATACAAGGGGCCTCCGTGTACCAAAAATAGGCCGCGGGCACAGCCGCGCCAAAAAATAAGCGCCGAAAGGTCGGGGCGCCAAAGCCCCCCTGCGGAAATATGCCCAAAAAACGGGTGGGCTATAGCCTTGGGGGGTGGGGCTGGCGAAGTTCATCCGCCGGACTCGGAATGGGGCGAGACTTTGCGAGGGGCCTCCGTGGGCCAAAAATAGGCCACGGGCACAGCTGCACCTAAAAATAAGCTTCCGAAGGTCGGGGCGCCAAAGCCCCCCTGCAGAAAAATGCCCAAAAAACGGGTGGGCTATAGCCTTGGGGGGTGGGGCTGGCGAAGTTCATCCGCCGGACTCGGAATGGGGCGAGACTTTGCGAGGGGCCTCCGTGTGCCAAAAATAGGCTGTGGGCACAGTTGCGCCCAAAAATAAGTTTCCGAAGGTCGGGGCGCCAATGCCCCACTGCGGAAAAATGCCCAAAAAACGGGTGGGCTATAGCCTTGGGGGGTGGGGCTGGCGAAGTTCGTCCGCCGGACTCGGAATGGGACGAGACTTTGTGAGGGGCCTCCGTGTGTGAAACATAGGCCGTGGACACAGCAGCACCCAAAAATAAGCGCCCGAAGGTCGGGGCGCCAAAGCCCCCTGCGGAAAAATGTCCAAAAAGACGGGTGGGCTATAGCCTTGGGGGATGGGGCTGGCGAAGTTCGTCCGCCGGAATCGGAATAGGGCGAGACTCTACGAGGGGCCAACCTGTACCAAAAATAGGCCGCGGGCACAGCCGCGCCCAAAAATAAGCGCCTGAAGGTCGGGGCGCCAAAGCCCCCCTGCGGAAAAATGCCCAAAAAACGGGTGGCCTATAGCCTTGGGGGGTGGGGCTGGCGAAGTTCGTCCGCCGGACTCGGAATGGGGCGAGACTTTACGAGGCTTCTCCGTGTGCCAAAAATAGGCCGCGGGCACAGCCGCGCCCAAAAATAAGCGCCTGAAGGTCGGGGCGCCAAAGCCCCCCTGCGGAAAAATGCCCAAAAAACGGGTGGCCTATAGCCTTGGGGGGTGGGGCTGGCGAAGTTCGTCCGCCGGACTCGGAATGGGGCGAGACTTTACGAGGCTTCTCCGTGTGCCAAAAATAGGCCGCGGGCACAGCCGCTCGAAAAAATAAGTGCCCGAAGGTTGGGGCGCCAAAGCCCCCCTGCAGAAAAATGCCCAAAAAATGGGTGGGCTATAGCCTTGGGGGGTGGAGCTAGCGAAGTTCGTCCGCCGGACTTGGAATGGCGTGAGACTATATGAGGGGCCTCCGTGTGAAGAAAATACGCCGCGGGCACAGCCGCGCCCAAAAAAAAGTGCCCAAAAATAAGCACCCGAAGGTCGGGGCGCGAATGTCCCCCTGCGGAAAAATCCCCAAAAAACGGGTGGGCTATAGCCTTGGGGGGTGGTGCTGGCGAAGTTTGTCCGCCGGACCTGGAATGGGGTGAGACTTTGCGAGGGGCCTCTATGTGCCAAAAATAGGCCGCGGGCAAAGCCGCGCCCAAAAATAAGCGCCCAAAGATCGGGGCGCCAAAGCCCCCCTGCGGAAAAATGCCAAAAAAACGGGTGGCCTATAGCCTTGGGGGGTGGGGCTGGCGATGTTCGTCCGCCGGACTCAAAATGGGACGAGACTTTTCGAGGGGCCTCCGAGTACCAAAAATAGGCACGGACACAGCCGCGACCAAAAATAAGCGCCCGACAGTTGGGGTACCAAAGCCCCCCGGCGGAAAAATGCCGAAAAAATGGGTGGGCTGTAGCCTTGGGGGGTGGAGCTGGCGAAGTTCATCCGCCGGACTCGGAATGGGGTGAGACTTTGTGCGGGGCCTTCATGTTGAAAAAATACATCACAGGCACAGCGGCGCCCGAAAATAAGCGCCCGAAGGTCGGGGCGCCCGAGCCCCCTGCGGAAAAATACCCAAAAAATGGGTGGGCTACAGCTTTGGGGGGTTGCGCTGGCGAAGTTCGTCCGCCGGACTCGGAATAGGTTGAGACTTTACGAGGGTTCTCCATGTACCAAAAATAGGCCGCGGGCACAGCCGCGCGTAAAAATAAGTGCCCGAAGATCGGGGCGCCAAACCCCCCTGTGGAAAAATGCCCAAAAAACGGGTGGGCTATAGCCTTGGGAGGTGGGGCTGGCGAAGTTCGTCCGCCGGACTCAGAATGGGTCCAGACTTTGCGTGGGGCCTCCGTGTGCCAAAATTAGGCCCTGGGAACATCCGCGCCCAAAAATAAGTGCCCGAAGGTCGGGGCGCCAAAGCCCCCCTACGGAAAAATGCCAAAAAAATGGGTGGGCTATAGCCTTGGGGGGTGGGGCTGGCGAAGTTCGTCAGCCGGACTCGGAATGGGGAGAGACTTTGCGAGGGGCCTCCGTGTGCAAAAAATAGGGCGCGGGGCACAGCCGCGCCCAATAATAAGCGCCAAAAAATAAGTGCCCGAAGGTCGGAGCACCAAAGTCCCCCTGCGGAAAAATGCCCAAAAAACGGGTGCGCTATAGCCTTCGGGGGTGGGGCTGGCGAAGTTCGTCCGCCGGACTCGGAATGGGGCGTGCACTTGCGAGGGGCCTCCGTGTGCTAAAAATAGGCCGCGGGCACAGCTGCGCCCAAAAACAAGCTTCCAAAGGTCGGGGCGCCAAAGCCCCGCTGCAGAAAAATGCCCCAAAAACGGGTGGGCTATAGCCTTGGGGGGTGGGGCTGGCGTAGTCCACCGGACTCGGCATGTGGCGAAACTTTGCAAAGGGCCACCGTGTGCCAAAAATAGGCCGCGGGCACAGCCACCCCCAAAAATAAGCACCCGAAGGTCGGGGCGCCAAAGCCCCCCTGCAGAAAAATGCCCCAAAAACGGGTGGGCTATAGCCTTGGGGGGTGGGGCTGTCGAAGTTCATCCGCCGGACTCGGAATGGTGCGAGACTTTTACGAGGGTTCTCCGTGTGCCAAAAATAGGGTGCGGGCACAGCCACGCCCAAAAATAAGTGCCCGAAGATCAGGGCGCCAAAGCCCCCCTGTGGAAAAATGCCCAAAAAACGGGTGGGCTGGGGCTGGCGAAGTTTGTCCGCCGGACTCGGCACGTGGTGAAACTTTGCGAGGGGCCTCCGTGTGCCAAAAATAGGCCGCGGGCACGGCCACACCCAAAAATAAGCACCCGAAGGTCGGGGCGCCAAAGACCCCCTGCGGAAAAATGCCCAAAAAACGGGTGGGCTATAGCCTTGGGGGGTGGGGCTGACGAAGTTCGTCCGCCGGACTCGGAATGGGGCGTTCCTTTGCGAGGGGCCTCCGTGAGCCAAAAATAGGCTGCGGGCACGGCCGCGCCCAAAAAGAAGCACCCGAAGGACGGGGCGCCGAAGCCCCGCTGCGGAAAAATGCCCAAAAAACGGGTGGGCTATAGCCTTGGGGGGTGGGGCTGGCGAAGTTAGTCCGCCAGACTCGGCATGTGGCAAAACTTTGCGAGGGGCCTCCGTGTCCCAAAAATAGTCCGCGGACACAGCCGCGCGCAAAAATAAGCACCCAAAGGTCGGGGCGCCAAAGCCCCCTTGCAGAAAAGTGCCCAAAAAACGGGTGGCCAATAGCCTTGGGGGGTGGGGCTGGCGATGTTTGCCCGCCGGACTAGAAATGAGACGAGACTTTGCGAGGGGCCTCTGAGTGCAAAAAATAGGCCGCGGACACAGCCGCGTCCAAAAATAAGTGCCCGACGGAAGGGGCGCCATAGCCCCCCCGCGGAAAAATGCCCAAAAAATGGGTGGGCTGTAGCCTTGGGGGGTGGGGTTGGCCAAGTTCATCCGCCGGACTAGGAATGGGGCGAGACTTTGTGCGGGGCCTCCGTGATCAACAAATACATCGCGGGCACAGCTATACCCATAAATCAGCACCCGAAGGTCGGGGCGCCATAGCCCCGCTGCGGAAAAATGACCAAAAAATGGGTGCACTATAGCCTTGGGGGGTGGGGCTGGCGAAGTTCGTCCGCCGGACTCGGAATGGGGCGGGACTTTGATAGGGGCCTCCGGGTGCCAAAAATAGGCCGCGGACACAGCCGCGCCCAAAAATAAGCACCCAAAGGTCGGGGCGCCAAAGCCGCCCTGCGGAAAAATACCCATAAAATGGGTGAGCTATAGCCTTAGGGGGTGGGGCTGGCGAAGTTCGTTCGCTGGACTCAGAATGGGGCAAGACTTGGCGAGGGGCCGCCGTGAGCCAAAAATAGGCCGCGGGTATAGCCGCGTCCAAAAATAAGCACCCGAAGGATGGGGCGCCAAAGCCCCCCTGCGGAAAAATGCCCAAAAAACGGGTGGGCTATGGCCTTGGGGGTGGAGCTTTCGAAGTTCGTTCGCCGGATTCGGAATGGGGCGAGACTTTGCTAGGCGCCTCCGGGTGCCAAAAGTAGGCCACGGACACAGCCGCGCCCAAAAATAAGTACCCGAAGGTCGGGTCGCCAAAGCCGCCCTGCGGAAAAATCCCCAAAAAATGGATTAGCTATAGCCTTGGGGGGTGGGGCTGGCGAAGTTCGTCCGTCGGACTTGGAATGGGGCGAGACTTTGCGAGGGGCCTCCGTGTGCCAAAAATAGGCCACGGGCGCAGCCGCGCCCAAAAATAAGCATGCGAAGGTTGGGGCGCCAAAGCCCGCCTGCGGAAAAATGCCCAAAAAACGGGTGGCCTATAGCCTTGGGGGGTGGGGCTGGCGATGTTCGTATGCTGGACTCAAAATGGGACGAGACTTTGCGAGGGTCCTCCGAGTGCCAAAAATAGGCCGTGGACACAGCCGCGGCCAAAAATAAGCGCCCGACGGTGGGGGTGCCATCGCTGCCCCGCAGAAAAATGCCCAAAAAACGGGTGGGCTGTAGCCTTGGGGGGTGGGGCTGGCGAAGTTCATCCGCCGGACTCGGAATGGGGCGAGTCTTTGTGCGGGGCCTCCGTGTTCCACAAATACATCGTGGGAAAAGCCGCACACATAAATAAGCACCCGAAGGTCGGGGTGCCAAAGCCCCCCTGCGGAAAATGGCCAAAAAATGGGTGGACATAGCCCTGGGGGGTGGGGCTGGCGAAGTTCGTCCGCCGGACTCGGAATGGGGCGAGACTTTACGAGAGGCCTCCGGGTGCTAAAAATAGGCCGCGGGAGCAGTCGTGCCCAAAAATGAGCGTCTGAAGGTCGGGGCGCCAAAGCCGCCCTGCGGAAAAATGCCCAAAAAACGGGTGAGCTATATAGCCTTAGGGGGTGGGGCTGGCGAAGTTCGTCCGCCGGACTCGGAATGGGGCGAGAATTTGCGAGGAGTCTCCATGAGCCAAAAATAGGCCGCGGGCAGAGCCGCGCCCAAAAATAAGTACCCGAAGGATGGGGCGCCAAAGTCCCCTGCGGAAAAATGCCCAAAAAACGGGTGGGCTATAGCCTTGGGGGGTGGTGCTGGCGAAGTTTGTCCGCCGGTGTTGGAATGGTGCGAGACACTGCGAGGGGCCTCCGTGTGCCAAAAATAGGCCACGGACACAGCCGCGCCCAAAAACAAGCGCCCGAAGGTCGGGGCGCCAAAGCCCGCCTGCGGAAAAATGCCCCAAATACGGGTGGCCCATAGCCTTGGGGGGTGGGGCTGGCGAAGTTCGTCCGCCGGACTCGAAATGGGGCGAGACTTTGCGAGGGGCCTCCGTGTGTCAAAAATAAGCCACGGGCACAGCAGCGCCCAAAAATAAGTGCCCGAAGGTTGGGGCGCCAAGGCCCCCCTGCAGAAAAATGCCCAAAAAACGGGTGGGCTATAGCCTTGGGGGGTGGGACTGGCGATGTTCGTCCGCCGGACTCGTAATGGGGTGCGACTTTGTGAGGGGCCTCCGTGTACCAAAAATAGGCCGCGAACCCAGCTGCGCCCAAAAATAAGCGCCCAAAGGGTGGGGCGCCAAAGCCCCCCTGCGGAAAAATGCCCAAAAAATGGGTGGGCTATAGCCTTGGGGGGTGGGGCTGGCGAAGTTCGTCCGCTGGACTTGGAATGGGGTGAGATTTTGCGAGGGGCATCTGTGTGCCAAAAATAGGCCGCGGGCACAGCAGCGCCCAAAAATTAGCGCCCGAAGGTCGGGGCGCCAAAGCCCCCCTGCGGAAAAATGCCCAAAAAACGGGTGGGCTCTAGCCTTGGGGGGTGGGGCTGGCAAAGTTCGTCCGCTGGACTTGGGATGCGGCGAGATTTTGCGAAGGGCCTCCGTGTGTAAAAAATAGGCCGCGGGCACAGCAGCGTCGAAAAATAAGCGCCCGAAGGTCGGGGTGCCAAAACGCCCCTTCGGAAAATGCCCAAAAAAAGGGTGGGCTATATCCTTGGTGGGTGGGGCTGGCGAAGTTCGTCTGCCGGACTCGGAATGGGGCGAGACTTTGTGATGGGAGTCCGTGTACCAAAAATAGGCCGCGGGTACAGTCGAACACAAAAATAAGCGCCCGTAGGTCGGGGCGCCAAAACGCCCCTTCGGAAAAATGCCCAAAAAAAGGGTGGGCTATATACTTGGGGGGTGGGGCTGGCGAAGTTCGTCCACCGAACTCGGAATGGGGCGAGACTTTGCAAGGGGTCTCCGTGTGCTAAAAATTGGCCGCGAGCACAGCCGCGCCAGAAATTCGGGGCGCCAAAGCCCCGCTGCGGAAAAAGGCCCAAAAAACGGGTGGGCTGTAGCCTTGGGGGGTGCGGCTGGAGAAGTTCGTCCGCCAAACTCGGAGTGGGGCGAGACTTCATGATGGGAGTCCGTATGCCAAAAATAGGCTGCAGGAACAGCCGAGCCTGAAAATAAGCGCCCGAAGGTCGGGGCGCCAAAGCCCCCCTACGGAAAAATGCCAAAAAAAGGGTGGGCTATCGCCTTGGGGGGCGGGGCTGGCGAAGTTCGTCCGCCGGACTCGGAATGGGGCGACATTTTGTGAGGGGCCTCCGTGTGACAAAAATAGGCAGCGGGCACAGCCGCGTCCAAATATAAGCGGCCGATGGTCAGGGCGCCAAAGTCCCCCTGCGGAAAATTGCGCAAAAACGGGTGGGCTATTGCCTTGGGGGGTGGGGCTGGCGAAGTTCGTCTGCCGGACTCGGAATGGGGTGAGACTTTGCGATGGGACTCCGTGTATAAAAAATAGGGCGCAGACACAGCCACGCCCAAAAATAAGTGCCCGAAGGTCGGGGCTTAAAACCCCCCTGCGGAAAAATGCCAAAAAAATGGGTGGGCTATAGCCTTGGGGAGTGGGGCTGGCGAAGTTCGTCCGCCGGACTCGGAATGGGGCGAGACTTTGCGAGGGGCCTCCGTGTGCCAAAAATAGGCCGCGGTAAGCCCCCCCTGCGGAAAAATGCCCAAAAAACGGGTGGGCTATAGCCTTGGGGGGTGGGGCTGGCGAAGTTCGTCCGCCGGACTCGGAATGGGGCGAGACTTTGTGAGGGGCCTCCGTGTGCCAAAAATAGGCCGCGGGCACAGCCGAGTCCAAAAATAAGTGCCCGAAGTTTGGGGCGCCAAAGCCCCACCTGCGGAAAAATGCCCAAAAAACGGGTGGGCTATAGCCTTGGGGGGTGGGGATGGCGAAGTTCATCCGCCGAACTCGGAGTGGGGCGAGACTTTGCGTAGGGCCTCCGTGTGCCAAAAATAGGCCGTAGGCACAGCCGAGCCCGAAAATAAGCGCCCGAAGGTCGGGGCGCCAAAGCCCCCGTACGGAAAAATGCCAAAAAACGGGTGGGCTATAGCCTTGGGGGGTGGGGCTGGCGAAGTTCATCCGCCGGACTCAGAATGGGGCGAGACTTTGCGAGGGGCCTCCGTCTACCAAAATTAGGCAGCGGGCACAGCCGCAACCAAAAATAAGTGCCCGAAGGTTGGGGCGCCAAAGCCCCCCTGCTGAAAAATGCCCAAAAAATGGGTGGGCTATCGCCTTGGGGGGCGGGGCTGGCGAAGTTCATCCCCCGGACTCGGAATGGGGTGACACTTTGCGAGGGGCCTCCGTGTGATAAAAATAGGCTACGGGCACAGCCACGTCCAAATATAAGCGGCCGATGGTCGGGGCGCCAAAGTCCCCCTGCGGAAAATTGTGCAAAAACGGGTGGGCTGTAGCCTTGGGGGGTGGGGCTGGCGAAGTTCGTCCGCCGGACTTGGAATGCGGCGAGATTTTACGAGGGGCCTCCATGTGTAAAAAATAGGCCGCGGGCACAGCAGCGTCCAAAAATAAGCTCCCGAAGGTCGGAACGCCAAGACGCCCCTTCGGAAAATGCCCAAAAAAAGGGTGGGCTATATCCTTGGTGGGTGGGGCTGGCGAAGTTCGTCTGCCGGACTCGGAATGGGACGAGACTTTGTGATGGGAGTCCGTGTGCCAAAAATATGCCGCGGGCACAGCCGTATGCAAAAATAAGCGCCCGTAGGTCAGGGCGCCAAAACGCCCCTTCGGAAAAATACCCAAAAAAAGGGTGGGCTATATACTTGGGGGGTGGGGCTGGCGAAGTTCGTCCGCCGAGCTCGGAATGGGGTGAGACTTTGCAAGGGACCTCCGTGTGCCAAAAATTGGCCGCGGGCACAGCCGCGCCCAAAATTCAGGGCGCCAAAGCCCCCCTGCGGAAAAAGGCCCAAAAAACGGGTGGGCTGTAGCCTTGGGGGATGCGGCTGGCGAAGTTCGTCCGCCGAACTCGGAATGGGGTGAGACTTTGCAAGGGGTCTCGAGTGCCAAAAATTGGCCGCGGGAACAGCCGTGCCCGAAATTCGGGGCGCCAAAGCCCCCCTGCGCAAAAGGGCCCAAAAAACGGGTGGGGCTGGAGAAGTTCATCCGCCAAACTCGGAGTGGGGCGAGACGTTGTGATTGGAGTCCGTGTGCCAAAAATAGGCTACAGGAACAGCCGAACCCGAAAATAAGCACCCGAAGGTCGGGGCGCCAAAGTCCCTCTACGGAAAAATTCCAAAAAAAGGGTGGGCTATTGCCTTGGGGGGTGGGGCTGGCGAAGTTCGTCTGCCAGACTCAGAATGGGGTGAGACTTTGCGATGGGACTCCATGTATAAAAAATAGGCCGCAGACACAGCCGCGCCCAAAAATAAGTGCCCGAAGGTCAGGGCATAAAACCCCCCTGCGGAAAAATGCCAAAAAAATGGGTGGGCTATAGCCTTGGGGAGTGGGGCTGGCGAAGTTCGTCCGCCGGACTCGGAATGGGGCGAGACTTTGTGAGGGGCCTCCGTGTGCAAAAAATAGGCCGTGGGGACAGCCAAACCCAAAAATAAGTGCCCGAAGTTTTGGGCGCCAAAGCCCCCCCTGCGGAAAAATGCCCAAAAAACGGGTGGGTTATAGCGTTGGGGGGTGGGGCTGGCGAAGTTCATCCGCCGGACTCGGAATGGGGCGAGACTTTGTGAGGGGCCTCCGTGTGCCAAAAATAGGCCGCGGGAACAGCCGAGCCCAAAAATAAGTGCCCGAAGTTTGGGGCGCCAAAGCCCCCCCTGCGGAAAAATGCCCAAATAACGGGTGGGCTATAGCCTTGGGGGGTGGGGCTGGCGAAGTTCATCCGCCGAACTCGGTGTGGGGCGAGACATTGCGTAGGGTCTCCGTGTGCCAAAAATAGGCCGTACGCACAGCCGAGCCCGAAAATAAGCGCCCGAAGGTCGGGGCGCGAAAGCCCCCCTACGGAAAAATGCCAAAAAACGGGTGGGCTATAGCCTTTGGGGGTGGGGCTGGCGAAGTTCATCCGCCGGACTCAGAATAGGACGAGACTTTGCGAGGGGCCTCCGTCTGGGCAAATTATGTAGCGGGCAGACCTACGCCCAAAAATAAACACCCGACGGTTGGGGCGCCAAAGCCCCCCTGTGGAAAAATGCCCAAAAAACGGGTGGGCTATAGCCTTGGGGCGTGGGGCTGGCGAAGTTCGTTTGCCAGACTCGGAATGGGGCGAGACTTTGCGATGGGATTCCATGTGCCAAAAATAGTCCGTGGACGCAGCCGCACCCAAAACTAAACGCATCGTCCGCCGGACTCGGAATGGGGCGACACTTTGCGAGGAGCCTCCGTGTGATAAAAATAGGCAGCGGGCACAGCCGCGTCCAAATATAAGTGGCCGATGGTCGGGGCGCCAAAGCCCCCCTGCGGAAAATTGCGCAAAAATTGGTGGGCTATTGCCTTGGGGGGTGGGGCTGGGGAAGTTCGTCTGCCGGACTCAGAATGGGGCGAGACTTTTCCAAGGGGCCTCCGTGTGCCAAATATTGGCCACAGGCATAGCCGCGCCCGAAAATAAGCACCCGAAGGTCGGGACGCAAAAATCCCTGCGGAAAAATGCCAAAAAATGGGTGGGCTATAGCCTTGGGGAGTGGGGCTGGCGAAGTTCGTCCGCCGGACTCGGAATAGGGCGACACTTTGCGAGGTGCCTCCGTGTGATAAAAATAGGCTGCGGACACAGCCGCACCCAAAAATAAGAGCCCGAAGGTCGGGGCGCCAAAGTCCCCCTGCGGAAAATTGCCCAAAAACGGGTGGGCTATATCCTTGAGGGGTGGGGCTGGCGAAGTTCATCTGCCGGACTCGGAATGCTGTGAGACTTTGTGATGGGACTCCGTGTACCAAAAAGCGGCCGCGGACGCAGCCGCGCCCAAAAATAAACGCCCGAAGGTCGCGGCGCCATAGCCCCACTGCGGAAAAATGCCCAAAAAACGGGTGGGCTATAGCCTTGGGGGGTGGGTATGGCGAAGTTCGTCCACCGGACTCGGAATGGGGCGCGACTTTGTGAGGGGCTTCCGCGTACCAAAAACAGGTTGCGGTCACAGCCGCGCTGAAAATTAAGTGCCCAAAGGTCGGGGCGCCAAAGCCCCCTGCTGAAAAATGCCCAAAAAACGGTGGGCTATAGCCTTGGGGGTGGGCCTGGCGAAGTTCGTCCACCGGACTCGGAATGGGGTGAGACTTTGCGAGGGGCTTCCGTGTGCCAAAAATAGGCGGCTGGAACAGCCGCGCCCAAAAATAAGCGCCCGAAGGTCGGGGCGCCAAAGCCCTCCTGCGGAAAAATGCTCTAAAATGGGGTGGGCTATAGCCTTGGGGGTGGGCCTGGCGAAGTTCGTCTGCCGGACTCAGAATGAGGCGAGACTTTACTAGGGGCCTCAGTGTGCCAGAAATAGGCTGCGGGCACAGCCGTACCCAACAATCAGCGTCCGAAGGTCGGGGCACCAAAGCCCCGCTACGGAAAAATGCACAAAAAATAGGTGGGCTATAGCCTAAGGGGGTGGGGCTGGCGAAATTTGTCCGCCAGACTCGGAATGGGGCTAGATTTTGTGAGGGGCCTCCGCGTGCCAAAAATAGGCCGCGGGCACAGTCGCGCCCAAAATAAATGCCCAAAGGTCGGGGCACCAAAGCCCCGCTACGGAAAAATGCACAAAAAACGGGTGGGCTATAGCCTTCGGGGGTGGGGCTGGCAAATTTTGTCCGCCGGACTCGGAATGGGGCGAGACTTTGCGAGGGGCCTCCGTATACCAAAAATAGGCCGCAGGCACAGCCGCGCCCAAAAATAAGTGCCCGAAGGTCGGGGCGCCAAAGCCCCCTGGCGGAAAAATGCCCAAAAAACGGGTGGGCTATGACCTTGGGGGGTGGGGCTGGCGAAGTTCTTCCGCCGAACTCGGAATGGGGCGAGACTTTACGAGGGGCCTCCATATACCAAAAATAGGCCGCAGGCACAGCCGCGCCCAAAAATAAGTGCCCGATGGTCGGGGCACCAAAGCCCCCTGCTGAAAAATGCCCAAAAAACGGGTGGGCTATGGCCTTGGGGGGTGGGGCTGGCGAAGTTCTTCCGCCGGACTCGAAATGGGGCGAGACTTTACGAGGGGCCTCCGTGTGCCAAAAATAGCCGCGGGCACAGGCGCGCCTAAAAATAAGTGCCCGAAGGTCGGCGCGCCAAAGCGCCCCGTCGGAAAAATGCCCAGAAAACGGGTGGGCTATGGCCTTGGGGGGTCGGGCAAGCGAAGTTCGTCCGCCGGACTCAGAATGGGGCGAGACTTTGCGAGGGGCCTCCATATACCAAAAATAGGCCGCAGGCACAGCGCGCCCAAAAATAAGTGCCCGATGGTCGGGGCGCCAAAGCCCCCTGCGGAAAAATGCCCAAAAAATGGGTGGGTTATGGCCTTGGGGGGTCGGGCCAGTGAAGTTCGTCCGCCGGACTGAGAATGGGGCGAGACTTTGCGAGGGGCTTCCGTGTGCCAAAAATAGGCCGTGGGCACAGCCGCGCCCAAAAATAAGCGCCCGCAGGTCAGGGAGCCAAAGCCCCCTGCGGAAAAATTCCCAAAAAACGGGTGGGCTATAGCCTTGGGGGTGGGTCTGGCGAAGTTCGTCCGCCGGACTCGGAATGGGCCGAGACTTTACGAGGGGCCTCCGGGTGCCAAAAATAGCCGCGGGCACAGGCGAACCCAAAAATAAGTGCCCGAAGGTCGGCGCGCCAAAGCCCTTCCCGCGGAAAAATGCCCAAAAAACGGGTGGGCTATGGCCTTGGGGGGTCCGGCAAGCGAAGTTCGTCCGCCGGACTCAGAATGGGGCGAGACTTTGCGAGGGGCCTCCATATACCAAAAATAGGCCGCAGGCACAGCGCGCCCAAAAATAAGTGCCCGATGGTCGGGGCGCCAAAGCCCCCTGCGGAAAAATGCCCAAAAAATGGGTGGGTTATGGCCTTGGGGGGTCGGGCCAGTGAAGTTCGTCCGCCGGACTGAGAATGGGGCGAGACTTTGCGAGGGGCTTCCGTGTGCCAAAAATAGGCCGTGGGCACAGCCGCGCCCAAAAATAAGCGCCCGCAGGTCGGGGAGCCAAAGCCCCCTGCGGAAAAATTCCCAAAAAACGGGTGGGCTATAGCCTTGGGGGTGGGTCTGGCGAAGTTCGTCCGCCGGACTCGGAATGGGCCGAGACTTTACGAGGGGCCTCCGGGTGCCAAAAATAGCCGCGGGCACAGGCGAACCCAAAAATAAGTGCCCGAAGGTCGGCGCGCCAAAGCCCTTCCCGCGGAAAAATGCCCAAAAAACGGGTGGGCTATGGCCTTGGGGGGTCCGGCCGGCGAAGTTCGTCCGCCGGACTCAGAATGGGGCGAGACTTTGCGAGAGGACGCCGTATGCCAAAAATAGGCCGCGGACACAGCCGCGCCCAAAAATAAGTGCCCAAAGGTCGGGGCGCCAAAGCCACCTGCAGAAAAATGCCCAAAAAACGGGTGGGCTATAGCCTTGGGGGGTGGGGCTGGCGAAGTTCGTCCGCCGGACTCGGAATGGGCCGAGACTTTACGAGGGGCCTCCGTGTGCCAAAAATAGCCCTGGGCACAGGCGCGCCAAAGCGTCCCGGCGGAAAAATGCCCAAAAAATGGGTGGGCTATGGCCTTGGGGGGTCGGGCAAGCGAAGTTCGTCCGCCGGACTCAGAATGGGGTGAGACTTTGCGAGGGNAGCCTTGGGGGGTGGGGCTGGCGAAGTTCGTCCGCCGGACTCGGAATGGGCCGAGACTTTACGAGGGGCCTCCGTGTGCCAAAAATAGCCCTGGGCACAGGCGCGCCAAAGCGTCCCGGCGGAAAAATGCCCAAAAAATGGGTGGGCTATGGCCTTGGGGGGTCGGGCAAGCGAAGTTCGTCCGCCGGACTCAGAATGGGGTGAGACTTTGCGAGGGCCGTCCGTATACCAAAAATAGGCCGCAGGCACAGCCGCGTCCAAAAATAAGTGCCCGAAGGTCGGGGCGCCACAGCCCCCTGCGGAAAAATGCCCAAAAAACGGGTGGGCTATAGCCTTGGGGGGTGGGGCTGGTGAAGTTCGTCCGCCAGACTCAGAATAGGGCGAGACTTTACGAGCGGCCTCCGTGTGCCGAAAATAGCCGCGGGCACAGGCGCGCCCAAAAATAAGTGCCCGAAGGTCGGCGCGCCAAAGCCACCCGGCGGAAAAATGCCCAAAAAACGGGTGGGCTATAGCCTTGGGGGGTGGGGCTGGACAAGTTCGTCCGCTGGACTCGGAATGGGGTGAGACTTTGCGAGGGGCGTCCGTATGAAAAAAAGAGGCCACGGACACAATCGCGGCGAAAAACAAGCACCCGAATGTGAGGGGGCCAAAGCCCACCTGCGGAAAAATGCCCAAAAAACGGGTGGGCTGTAGCCTTGGGGGGTGGGGCTGGCGAAGTTCGTCCGCCGGACTTGGAATGGGGCGAGACGTTACGAGGGGCCTCAGTGTGCCAATATAGGCCGCGGGCACAGCCACGGCCCGCGGCCAAAAATAAGCGCTCGAAGGTCGGGGCGCCAAAGCCCCCCTGCGGAAAAATGCCCAAAAAACGGGTGGCTATAGCCTTGGGGGGTGGGGCTGGCGAAGTTCGTCCGCTGGACTCGAAATGGGGTGAGAAGTTTCGAGGGGCCTCCATGTGCCAAAATAGGCCATGGGCACATCCACGCCCAAAACTAAGCGCCCGAAGGTCGGGGTGCCAAAACCGCCCTGTGGAAAAATGCCCAAAAAGCAAGTGGGCTATAGCCTTGGGGGGTGGGGCTGGAGAAGTTCGTCCGCTGGACTTGGATTGGGGTGAGACATTGTGAGGGGCGTCCGTGTGAAAACAATAGGCCACGGACACAATCGCAGCGAAAAATAAGCGCCCGAAGGTGAGGGCGCCAAAGCCCACCTGCGGAAAAATGCCCAAAAAACGGGTGGGTTGTAGCCTTGGGGGATGGGGCTGGCGAAGTTCGTCCGCCAGACTTGGAATGGGGCGAGACGTTACGAGGGGCCTCAGTGTGCCAAAATAGGCCGCGGGCACAGCCGCGGCCAAAAATAAGCGCTCGAAGGTCGGGGCGCCAAAGCCCCCCTGCGGAAAAATGCCCAAAAAACTGGTGCGCTATAGCCTTGGGGGGTGGGGCTGGCGAAGTTTGTCCGCTGGACTCGGAATGGGCCGAGACGTTACGAGGGGCCTCAATGTGCCAAAATAGGCCGCGGTCACAGCCGCGCCCAAAAATAAGCGCCCGAAGGTCGGGGCGCCAAATCCCCCCTGCGGAAAAATGCCCAAAAAACTGGTGGGCTATAGCCTTGGGGGGTGGGGCTGGCGAAGTTCGTCCGCCGGACTCGGAAAGGGGCGAGACTTTGTGAGGGGCCTCCGTGTACCAAAAATAGGCCGCGGGCACAGCCTCGCCCAAAAATTAGGGCCCGAAGGTCCGGGCGCCAAAGACCCCACGAAAAAATGCCCAAAAAAGGGGTGGGGTATAGCCTTGGGGGGTGGGGCTGGCGAAGTTCGTCCGCCGGACTCGGAAAGGGGCGAGACTTTGTGAGGGGCCTCCGTGTACCAAAAATAGGCCGCGGGCACAGCCTCGCCCAAAAATTAGGGCCCGAAGGTCCGGGCGCCAAAGCCCCCACGAAAAAATGCCCAAAAAACGGGTGGGCTATAGGCTTGGGGGGTGGGGCTTGTGAAGTTCGTCCACCGGACTCAGAATGGGGTGAGACTTTGTGAGGGGCGTCCGTGTAAAAAAAATAGGCCACGGACACAATCGCAGCGAAAAATAAGGGCCCGAAGGTGAGGGCGCCAAAGCCCACCTGTGGATAAATGCCCAAAAAACGGCTGGGCTGTAGCCTTGGGGGTTGGGGTTGGCGAAGTTCGTCCGCCGGACTCGGAATGGGGTGAGACTTTGTGAGGGGGTCTCTTGTGCCAAAAATAGGCCACTGACACAACCGCGCCGAAGAATAAGTGCCCGAAGTTGAGGGCGCCAAAGCCCACCTGCGGAAAAATGCCCAAAAAATGGGTGGGCTGTAGCCTTGGGGGGTGGGGCTGGCAAAGTTCGTCCGCCGGACTCGGAATGGGGAGAGAAGTTACGAGGGACCTCCGTGTGCAAAAATAGGCCGCGGGCACAGCCACGCCCAAAAATAAACACCCGAATGTCGGGGCGCCAAAGCCCCCCTGCGGAAAAACGCCCAAAAATCGGGTGGGCTATAGCCCTGTCTCTTATACACATCTTCCATGTAGCAAAAATAGGCCGCGGGCACAGACGTTCCCAAAATGTAAGCGCCCGAAGGTCGGGGCGCCAAAGCCCCCCTGCGGAAAAATGCCAGATGTGTATAAGAGACAGGGCTACAGCCCACCCGGTTTTTGGGCATTTTTCCGCAGGGGGGTGGGGCTGGCGAAGTTCGTCCGCCGGACTCGGAACGGGGAGAGAAGTTACGAGGGGCCTCCGTGTGCCAAAATAGGCCGCGGGCACAGCCGCGCCCAAAAATAAGCGCCCGAAGGTCGGGGCGCCAAAGCCCCCCTGCGGAAAAATGCCCAAAAAACGGGTGGGCTATAGCCTTCGGGGGTGGGGCTGGAGAAGTTCGTCCGCTGGACTCGGAATGATGTGAGACTTTGCGAGGGGCCTCCGTGTGCCAAAAATAGGCCACGGACACAACCGTGCCCAAAAATAAGCACCCGAAGTTGAGGGCGCCAAAGCCCACCTGCGGAAAAATGCCCAAAAAACGGGTGGGTTGTAGCCTTGGGCGGTGGGGGTGGTGAAGTTCGTCTGCCGGTCTCGGAATGGGGCAAGACGTTACGAGGGGCGTCCATGTGCCAAAATAGGCCGCGGGTACAGCCGCGCCCAAAAATAAGCGCCCGAAGGTCGGGGCGCCAAATCCCCCCTGCGGAAAAATGCCCAAAAAACGGGTGGGCAAAGCCTTCGGGGGTGGGGCTGGTGAAGTTTGTCCGCCGGACTCGGAATGGGGCGAGACTTTGTGAGGGGCCTCCGTGTACCAAAAATAGGCCGCGGGCACAGCTGCGCCCAAAAATTAGGGCCCGAAGGTCAGGGCGCCAAAGCCCCCCTGCGGAAAAATGCCCAAAAAAGGGGTCGGGTATAGACTTGGGGGGTGGGGCTGGCGAAGTTCGTCCGCCGGACTCGGAATGGGGAGAGAAGTTACGAGGGGCCTCCGTGTGCCAAAATAGGCCACGGGCACAGCCGCGCCCAAAAATAAGCGCCCGAAGGTCGGGGCGCCAAAGCCCCCCTGCGGAAAAATGCCCAAAAAATGAGTGGGCTATAGCCTTGGGGGGTGGGGCTGGCGAAGTTTGTCCGCCGGACTCCGAATGGGGCGAGACTCTGTGAGGGGCCTCCGTGTGACAAAAATAGGCCGCAGGCACAGATGAGCCCAAAATGTAAGTGCCCGATGGTTGGGGCGCCAAAGCCCCCCCTGCGGAAAAATGCCCAAAAAATGAGTGGGCTATAGCCTTGGGGGGTGGGGCTGGCGAAGTTTGTCCGCCGGACTCCGAATGGGGCGAGACTTTGTGAGGGGCCTCCATGTGCCAAAAATAGGCCGCAGGCACAGACGTGCCCAAAATGTAAGCGCCCGAAGGTCGGGGTGCCACAGTCCCCCGGCGGAAAAATCGCCAAAAAACGGATGGGCTATAGCCTTGGGGGGTGGGGCTGGAGAAGTTCGTCCGTTGGACTTGGAAAGGGGTGAGACTTTGTGAGGGGCCTCCGTGTGCTAAAAATAGGCCACGGACACAACCGCGCCCAAAAATAAGCGCCCGAAGGTGAGGGCGCCAAAGCCCACCTGCGCAAAAATGCCCAAAAAATGGGTGGGCTGTAGCCTTGGGGGGTGGGGCTGGCGAAGTTCGTCCACCGGACTCGGAATGGGGCGAGATGTTACGAGGGGCCTCCTGTACCAAAATAGGCCACGGGCACAGCCGCGCCCAAAAATAAGCGCCCGAAGGTCGGGGCGCCAAAGCCCCCCTGCGGAAAAATGCCAAAAAAACGGGTGGGCTATAGCCTTGGGGGGTGGGGCTGGCGAAGTTTGTCTGCCGGACTCCGAATGGGGCGAGGCTTTGTGAGGGGCTTCCATGTGCCAAAAATAGGTCGCGGGCACAGCCGCACCCAAAAATAAGTGCCCGAAGGTCGGGGCACCAAAGCCCCCCAGCGGAAAAATGCCCAAAATATGGGTGGGCTATAGCCTTGGCGGGTTGGGCTGGCGAAGTTCATCCGCCGGACTCGGAACGTGGTGAGACTTCTGGAGGGTGCTCCGTGTGCCAAAAATAGGCCGCGGGCACAGCCTGTCTCTTATACACATCTTGTCTGCCGGACTCCGAATGGGGCGAGGCTTTGTGAGGGGCTTCCATGTGCCAAAAATAGGTCGCGGGCACAGCCGCACCCAAAAATAAGTGCCCGAAGGTCGGGGCACCAAAGCCCCCCAGCGGAAAAATGCCCAAAATATGGGTGGGCTATAGCCTTGGCGGGTTGGGCTGGCGAAGTTCATCCGCCGGACTCGGAACGTGGTGAGACTTCTGGAGGGTGCTCCGTGTGCCAAAAATAGGCCGCGGGCACAGCCTGTCTCTTATACACATCTTGTCTGCCGGACTCCGAATGGGGCGAGGCTTTGTGAGGGGCTTCCATGTGCCAAAAATAGGTCGCGGGCACAGCCGCACCCAAAAATAAGTGCCCGAAGGTCGGGGCACCAAAGCCCCCCAGCGGAAAAATGCCCAAAATATGGGTGGGCTATAGCCTTGGCGGGTTGGGCTGGCGAAGTTCATCCGCCGGACTCGGAACGTGGTGAGACTTCTGGAGGGTGCTCCGTGTGCCAAAAATAGGCCGCGGGCACAGCCTGTCTCTTATACACATCTTGTCTGCCGGACTCCGAATGGGGCGAGGCTTTGTGAGGGGCTTCCATGTGCCAAAAATAGGTCGCGGGCACAGCCGCACCCAAAAATAAGTGCCCGAAGGTCGGGGCACCAAAGCCCCCCAGCGGAAAAATGCCCAAAATATGGGTGGGCTATAGCCTTGGCGGGTTGGGCTGGCGAAGTTCATCCGCCGGACTCGGAACGTGGTGAGACTTCTGGAGGGTGCTCCGTGTGCCAAAAATAGGCCGCGGGCACAGCCTGTCTCTTATACACATCTTGTCTGCCGGACTCCGAATGGGGCGAGGCTTTGTGAGGGGCTTCCATGTGCCAAAAATAGGTCGCGGGCACAGCCGCACCCAAAAATAAGTGCCCGAAGGTCGGGGCACCAAAGCCCCCCAGCGGAAAAATGCCCAAAATATGGGTGGGCTATAGCCTTGGCGGGTTGGGCTGGCGAAGTTCATCCGCCGGACTCGGAACGTGGTGAGACTTCTGGAGGGTGCTCCGTGTGCCAAAAATAGGCCGCGGGCTCAACCGCGTCCAAAGTTCGAGGCGCCAAAGCCCCCCTGCGGAAAAATGCCAAAAAAACGGGTGGGCTATAGCCTTGGGGGGTGGGGCCGGCGAAGTTCATCCGCCAAATTCGGAATGGCACGAGACTTTGTGAGGGACCTCCGTGTGCCAAACATAGGCTACGGACAGAGCCGCGCCCAAAAATAAGCACCCGAAGGTCGGGGGCCCAAAGTCTCCCTGCGGAAAAATGCCCAAAAAACGGGTGGGCTATAGCCTTGGGGGGTGGGGTTGGCGAAGTTTTTCCGCCGGACTCGGAATGGGGCGAGACTTTGCGATGGGCCTCCAAGTGCCAAAAAAAGGCCGCAGGCGCAGCCGCGCCCAAAAATAAGCCCACCTGCGGAAAAATTCCCAAAAAACGGGTGGGCTATAGCCTTAGGGGATGGGGCTGGCGAAGCTCGTCCGCCAGACTCGGAATGGGGCGAGAGTTTGCAAGGGGCCTCCGTGTGCCAAAAATAGGCTACAGGCACAGCCGCGTCCAAAAATAAGCACTTGAAGGTCGGGCCGCCAAAGCCCTCCTGCGGAAAAATGCACAAAAAACGGGTGGGCTATAGCCTTGGGGGGTGAGGCTGGCGAAGTTCGTCCACCAGACTCGGAATGGGGTGAGACTTTGCGAAGGGCTTCCGTGTGCCAAAAATAGGCAGCGGACACAGCCACGCCCAAAAATAAGTGCCCGAAGGTCGGGGCGCCAAAGCCCCCTTGCGGAAAAATGCCCAAAAAATGGGTGGGTTATAGCCTTGGGGGGTGGGGCTGGTGAAGTTCGCCCGGCGGACTCGGGATGGGCGACACTTTTTGAGGAGCCTCCATGTCCCAAAAATAGGCCGCGGGCACAGCTGTGCCCAAAAATAACAGCCCGAAGGTCGGGCCGCCATAGCCTCCCTGCAAAAAAAAGCCCAAAAAATGGATGGGCTATAGCCTTGGGGGGTGGGGCTAGCAAAATTCATCCGCCGGACTCGGAATTGGGCGAGACTTTACGAAGGGCCTACGTGTTCCAAAAATAGACCGTGGGCATAGCCGCGCCCAAAAATAACTGCCCGAAGGTCGGGGCGCCAAAGCCCCTTGCGGAAAAATGCCCAAAAAATGGGTGGGCTATAGCCTTGGGGGGTGGGGCAGGCGAAGTTCGTCCGCCGGACTCAGAATGTGGCGAGACTTTGCGAGGGGCCTCCATGTGCGAAAAATAGGCCGCGGGCATAGCAGAGCCCAAAAATATGCGCCCCTGCGGAAAAATACCCAAAAAACGGGTGGGGTATAGCCTTCGGGGGTGGGGCTAGCGAAGTTCATCCACGGGAATCGAAATGGGGCGAGTCGTTGCAAGGGGCCTCCGTGTGCCAAAAATAGGCCGCGGCCACAACCGTACCCAAAAATCAACGCCCGAAGGTCGGGGCGCCAAAACCCCCCTGTGAAAAATGCCCAAAAAACGGGTGGGCTATAGCCTAGGGGGGTGGGGCCCGCGAAGTTCGTCTGCCGGTCTCGGAATGGGCCGAGACTTAATGAGGAGCCTCCGTGTCCCAAAAATAGGCTGCGGGCACAGCCGTGCCCAAAAATAAGTGCCCGAAGGTCGGGGCGCCAAAGCCCCCCTGTGAAAAATGCCCAAAAAACGGGTGGGCTATAGCCTAGGGGGGTGGGGCCCGCGAAGTTCGTCTGCCGGTCTCGGAATGGGCCGAGACTTAATGAGGAGCCTCCGTGTCCCAAAAATAGGCTGCGGGCACAGCCGTGCCCAAAAATAAGTGCCCGAAGGTCGGGGCGCCAAAGCGCCCCTGCAAAAAAAAGCTCAAAAAAGGGATGGGCTATAGCCTTGGGGGGTGGGGCTGGCGAAGTTCGTCCACCAGACTCGGAATGAGGTGAGACTTTACGAGGTGCCTCCGTGTGCCAGAAATAGTCCACGGGCACAGCCGCGCCAAAAAATAAGCACCCGAAGGTCGGGGCGCCAAAGTCCCCCTGCGGAAAAATACCCAAAAAACGGGTGGGCTATAGCCTTGGGGGGTGGGGTAGGCGAAGTTCGTCCGCCGGACTCAGAATGTGACGAGACTTTGCAAGGGTCCTCCATATGTGAAAAATAGGCCGCGGGCACAGCAGCGCCCAAAAATATGCGCCCCTGCGGAAAAATACCCAAAAAACGGGTGGGCTATAGCCTTCGGGGGTGGGGCTAGCGAAGTTCGTCCACGGGAAGCGAAATGGGGCGAGTCGTTGCAAGGGGCCTCCATGTGCGAAAAATAGGCCGCGGGCGCAGCCGTACCCAAAAATCAACGCCCGAAGGTCGGGGCGCCAAAACCCCCCTGTGAAAAATGCCCAAAAAACGGGTGGGCTATAACCTAGGGGGGTGGGGCCGGCGAAGTTCGTCTGCCGGACTCGGAATGGGGCGAGACATAATGAGGAGCGTCCGTGTCCCAAAAATAAGCCATCGGCACAGCCGTGCCCAAAAATAAGCGCCCGAAGGTCGGGGCGCCAAAGCCCCCCTGCAAAAAAAAGCTCAAAAAATGGATGGGCTATAGCCTTGGGGGGTGGGGCTGGCGAACTTCGTCCGCCGGACTCGGAATGAGGCGAGACTTTACAAGGTGCTTCCGTGTGCCAGAAATAGTCTGTGGGCACAGCTGCGCCAAAAAATAAGCGCCCGAAGGTCGGGGCGCCAAAGCCCCCCTGCGGAAAAATGGCCAAAAAACGGGTGGGCTATAGCCTTGGGGGGTGGGTCTGGCGAAGTTCGTCCGCCGGTCTCGGAATGGAGGGAGACATTGCGAGGGGTCTCCGTGCACCAAACATAGGCCGCGGGCACAGCCGTACCCAAAAATAAGCGCCCGAAGGTCGGGGCGCCAAACCCCCCTGCAGAAAAATGCCCAAAAAATGGGTGGGCTATAGCCTCGGGGGGTGGGGCTGGTGAAGTTTGTCCGCCAGACTCGGAATGGGGTGAGCCTTTGCGAGGGGTCTCCGTGTGCCAAAAATAGGCCGCGGGCACAGCCGCGCCCAAAAATAAGCGCCCGAAGGTTAGGGCACCAAAGGCCCCCGGTGGGAAAATGCACAAAAAACGGGTGGGCTATAGCCTTGGGGGGTGGGGCTAGCGAAGTTCGTCCGCCAGTTTTGGGATGAAGCGAGACTTAACGAGGGGCCTCCTCTTCCCAAAAATAGGCCTTGGGCACAGCCGCACCCCAAAATAAGTGCCCGAAGGTTGGGGCGCCATACCCCCCCTGCGGAAAAATGCCCAAAAAATGGGTGGGCTATAGCGTTGGGGGGTGGGGCTGGTGAAGTTTGTCCGCCGGACTCGGAATGGGGTGAGACTTTGCGAGGGGCCTTCGTGTACCCAAAATAGGCCGCGGCCACAGCCGCGCCGAAAAATAAGAGCCCGAAGGTCGGGGCGCCAAGGCCCCCTGCGGGAAAATGCCGAAAAAACGGTTGGGCTATAGCCTTGTGGGATGGGGCTGGCGAAGTTCGTCCGCCGGACTCGGAATGGGGCGAGAGTTTGCGAGGGGCCTCCGTGTGCTAAAAATAGGCCACGGACACAACCGCGCCCAAAAATAAGCGCCCGAAGGTGAGGGTGCCAAAGCCCACCTGCGCAAAAATGCCCAAAAAATGGGTGGGCTGTAGCCTTGGGGGGTGGGGCTGGCGAAGTTCGTCCACCGGACTCGGAATGGGGCGAGACGTTACAAGGGGACTCCTGTACCAAAATAGGCCACGGGCACAGCCGCGCCCAAAAATAAGCGCCCGAAGGTCGGGGCGCCAAAGCCCCCCTGCGGAAAAATGCCAAAAAAACGGGTGGGCTATAGCCTTGGGGGGTGGGGCTGGCGAAGTTTGTCCGCCGGACTCCGAATGGGGCGAGGCTTTGTGAGGGGCCTCCATGTGCCAAAAATAGGTCGCGGGCACAGCCGCACCCAAAAATAAGTGCCCGAAGGTCGGGGCACCAAAGCCCCCCAGCGGAAAAATGCCCAAAATATGGGTGGGCTATAGCCTTGGCGGGTGGGGCTGGCGAAGTTCATCCGCCGGACTCGGAACGTGGCGAGCCTTCTGGAGGGTGCTCCGTGTGCCAAAAATAGGCCGCGGGCTCAACCGCGTCCAAAGTTCGAGGCGCCAAAGCCCCCCTGCAGAAAAATGCCCAAAAACCGGGTGGGCTGTAGCCTTGGGCCCTAGGGCTGGCGAAGTTCGTCCACCGGACTCGGAATGGGGCGAGACTTTGCGAGGGGTCTCCGTGTACGAAAAAAAGGCCGCGGGTACAGCCGCGCCTAAAAATAAGCACCCGAAGGTCAGCGCGCCAAAGCCTCCCTGCAGAAAAATGCCCAAAAAACGGGTGGGCTATAGCCTTGGGGGGTGGGGCTGGCGAAGTTCGTCCGCCGGACTCGGAACGTGGCGAGACTTCTGGAGGGTGCTCCGTGTGCCAAAAATAGGCCGCGGGCACAACCGCGTCCAAAGTTCGAGGCGCCAAAGCCCCCCTGCGGAAAAATGCCCAAAAAATGGGTGGGCTGTAGCCTTGGGGGGTGGGGCTGGCGAAGTTCGTCCGCCGGACTCGGATCGTGGCGAGACTTCTGGAGGGTGCTCCGTGTGCCAAAAATAGGCCGCGGGCACAACCGCGTCCAAAGTTCGAGGCGCCAAAGCCCCCCTGCGGAAAAATGCCCAAAAAATGGGTGGGCTGTAGCCTTGGGCCCTAGGGCTGGCGAAGTTCGTCCACCGGACTCGGAATGGGGCGAGACTTTGCGAGGGGCCTCCGTGTATGAAAAATAGGCTGCCGGTACAGCCGTGCCTAAAAATAAGCACCCGAAGGTCGGCGCGCCAAAGCCCCCCTGCAGAAAAAGGCCCAAAAAACGGGTGGGCTATAGCCTTGGGGGGTGGGGCTGGCGAAGTTCGTCCGCCGGACTCGGAATGGGGCGCGACTTTGTGAGGGGCCTCCGTGTATGAAAAATAGGCCATGGGCACAGACGCGCCTGAAGGTCGGATCGCCAAAGCCCCCCTGCGGAAAAATGCCCAAAAAACGGCTGGGCTACAGCCGGGGGGTGGGGCTGGCGAAGTTCGTCCGCCGGACTCGTAATGGGGTAAAACTTTACGAGGGGCCTCCGTGTAACAAAAATAGGCCACGGGCACAGCCAGACCCAAAAATAAGCACCCGAAGGTCGGGGAGCCAAAGGGCCCCTGCGGAAAAATGCCTAAAAAACGGCTGGGCCAAAGCCTTGGGGGGTGGGGCCGGCGAAGTTCGTCCGCCGGACTTGTAATGGGACGAGACTTTGCGAGGGGCCTCCGTGTGCCAAAAATAGGCCGCGGGCACAGCTGCGCCCAAAAATAACTGCCAGAAGGTAGGGCGCCAAAGCCCCCCTGTCGAAAAATGCCCAAAAAACGGGTGGGCTATAGCCTTGGGGGGTGGGGCGGGCGAAGTTCGTTTGCCGGACTCGGAATGGGGCGAAACTTTGCGAGGGGGCTACGTGTACCAAAAATAAGCCACGGGCATGGCCGTACCCAAAAATAAGTGCCCGAAGGTCGGGGCGCCAAAGCCCCCCAGCAGAAAAATGCCCTAAAAACCGGTGGGCTATAGCCTTGGGGGGTGGGGCCGGCGAAGTTCATCCGCCAAATTCGGAATGGGGCGAGACTTTGTGAGGGGCCTCCGTGTGCCAAACATAGGCTACGGACAGAGCCGCGCCCAAAAATAAGCACCCGAAGGTCGGGGGGCCAAAGTCTCCCTGCGGAAAAATGCCCAAAAAACGGGTGGGCTATAGCCTTGGGGGGTGGGGTTGGCGAAGTTTTTCCGCCGGACTCGGAATGGGGCGAGACTTTGCGATGGGCGTCCAAGTGCCAAAAAAAGGCCGCAGGCGCAGCCGCGCCCAAAAATAAGCCCACCTGTGGAAAAATTCCCAAAAAATGGGTGGGCTATAGCCTTGGGGGATGGGGCCGGCGAAGCTCGTCCGCCGGACTCGGAATGGGGCGAGAGTTTGCAAGGGGCCTCCGTGTGCCAAAAATAGGCTACAGGCACAGCCGCGTCCAAAAATAAGCACTTGAAGGTCGGGCCGCCAAAGCCCTCCTGCGGAAAAATGCACAAAAAACGGGTGGGCTATAGCCTTGGGGGGTGAGGCTGGCGAAGTTCGTCCACCAGACTCGGAATGGGGTGAGACTTTGCGAAGGGCTTCCGTGTGCCAAAAATAGGCAGCGGACACAGCCACGCCCAAAAATAAGTGCCCGAAGGTCGGGGCGCCAAAGCCCCCTTGCGGAAAAATGCCCAAAAAATGGGTGGGTTATAGCCTTGGGGGGTGGGGCTGGTGAAGTTCGCCCGGCGGACTCGGGATGGGCGACACTTTTTGAGGAGCCTCCATGTCCCAAAAATAGGCCGCGGGCACAGCTGTGCCCAAAAATAACAGCCCGAAGGTCGGGCCGCCATAGCCTCCCTGCAAAAAAAAGCCCAAAAAATGGATGGGCTATAGCCTTGGGGGGTGGGGCTAGCAAAATTCATCCGCCGGACTCGGAATTGGGCGAGACTTTACGAAGGGCCTACGTGTTCCAAAAATAGACCGTGGGCATAGCCGCGCCCAAAAATAACTGCCCGAAGGTCGGGGCGCCAAAGCCCCCCTGCGGAAAAATGCCCAAAAAATGGGTGGGCTATAGCCTTGGGGGGTGGGGCAGGCGAAGTTCGTCCGCCGGACTCAGAATGTGGCGAGACTTTGCGAGGGGCCTCCATGTGCGAAAAATAGGCCGCGGGCATAGCAGAGCCCAAAAATATGCGCCCCTGCGGAAAAATACCCAAAAAACGGGTGGGGTATAGCCTTCGGGGGTGGGGCTAGCGAAGTTCATCCACGGGAATCGAAATGGGGCGAGTCGTTGCAAGGGGCCTCCGTGTGCCAAAAATAGGCCGCGGCCACAACCGTACCCAAAAATCAACGCCCGAAGGTCGGGGCGCCAAAACCCCCCTGTGAAAAATGCCCAAAAAACGGGTGGGCTATAGCCTAGGGGGGTGGGGCCCGCGAAGTTCGTCTGCCGGTCTCGGAATGGGCCGAGACTTAATGAGGAGCCTCCGTGTCCCAAAAATAGGCTGCGGGCACAGCCGTGCCCAAAAATAAGTGCCCGAAGGTCGGGGCGCCAAAGCGCCCCTGCAAAAAAAAGCTCAAAAAAGGGATGGGCTATAGCCTTGGGGGGTGGGGCTGGCGAAGTTCGTCCACCAGACTCGGAATGAGGTGAGACTTTACGAGGTGCCTCCGTGTGCCAGAAATAGTCCACGGGCACAGCCGCGCC
>MKYO02030636.1:59520-104683 GCA_002013955.2 Citrus medica | reverse complement strand
ATACAATTTCAATATCAATAATGTTAGAGATCTTGATATTTGAATCCCAATTTTTTTTACTAACTCATACACACATTGAAGCTCAAATCTAGGTTCTGAGTTTTAAGAAGGTTGCTCCTTATATTCACAACTTGTATGCTAATTGATATGGTGCTCATTACTTAATGGTTTTATAAAAAATTTCTAGTTATAAAATTTATCATATAATAGACGAGTGATACATGTTGTTGGAGTACAATTTAGGATCCAAATATTAAAATATATATTATTATTATTTTGGTATAACTTGTCTCTAGATTTAATTTCCAAAACACCATAACTTAGCTTACATCAGATTTTTTTTTAATATAATCAAATAGGTCTTTTAATATATTTCATCGAGAGGGAAGAAAGTGATACCAAATAAAACTTATATTTAATTTGGCGTACACCATCAGAGGTCCAGGTGAAATGTGCAAGAGCACCTAGGAGTGGGCAAAAATAAGAAGGTATCCACAAAAAACCAAACCAAATCAGAACCTCAATTCGAATTATGCATTGGATAAAAACTAATCGGTTCAGTTCGATTCAAAATCAAACTAAACCAAATGGATTTCTGCCCACCCCTATCTATATACACACTTTTTTTTTTATATTTTATTTATTTTGGTAGGCAGCCTCTACTACAAGGAAAATTTATTAATTATAAAATAAAATAGTACAATGAGAGTCAATGAGTCTTTAACCCTCAAAGAGATGCAAAGGACTAAAAGTAATACAAAAAAAATATTCAAGAAAAATTGACGATGATAAAACTAATAAATAAAAGTGGCTGACAAGACCTAAAAGAGGGAAGTCCGCATATGGAGCTCTGATAATTAAGTTAATAAAGTCTTGCATCAATTGATGGCATTCTCTAAATCACCACCGTTTCTTCTATCCATTTGTTGATCAGGTGGTGTCACCTCATTTGTCATATTAGATTTTATAGCCATTTGTTGATCAGGCTGTGTCACTTCATTGTTGTCAGATTTTGATGGGGATCGGTCCTTGTTCCGGCCCCACAAAACCATGTATAGACCAATAACAATGATAACTGCTCCAATAATCCTGAAGAAAATTCAATGGTCGCAAAATAAATAATCTTCCCATATTCAGCATGCATGCATGCAATTCCCTTTTAATTTCAATAAGGAATTAACCGTTTGATGCATACCTTCCTAGATAGAGTTTCTCAGCTAGAAAAAATGAGCCCAAAACTGCAATTATAACCATGCCCAGTGGATTAAAAGAGCTCACAAAAACAGGACCTCTTCTCTTCATCAGCCATCCCATAATGAAATAAGCCGTACAAGATACAAATCCCTGCATGCAAACATCGACAATTAGAACATTACAAGGACTGACATTACTAAAACCTAGCAATCCAACTCAAAGGGCTAGTTTACTGGGTAGAGCAACCAATACTAGTTATCAATGTAGGAACTAACTTAGATGTGAAAATTTAGGTGAGACATTTCTATGGCGTGATTATGCTAATGTCTATCATGTGAGGATAGAGAAAATCTGTTGACTTCCAAATAGTTGGACACATAATATTGTAAAGTTAAAAACTTTTGTATATTTCTCGACTTAGATACCAGTATTTCAGAAACCAGGCACACGTTATTTGGATGAATTGACCATTTTCAATTTAGTTTCAAGAGACGATTTATGATAAGTTGAGGGACCACGTACACCATAGATCACGGCCAAAAGTTTGGCATCAAAATGCAATAACCAGATTCCTGTGTTCCCGCGTTCAATCGCTAGGGTCAAAATGGTGCCTTCAACCGAGCTCATGAAGCAAATTAAAGCTGTCAGAGAGAGCTCTGCCGGGTATGACTTCAACAGAAATGCCTACAGAAAGCCACCATCGATGATCTTTCTTAGCAAACAGCAATGACAATAATAAGAAGGTAACATATATATGAACTTATGGCATGATTAATTTCTTACTTGTAAAATGATGAAACAAGACCAGGCAAAACACCCGGCTACTATCAATAAAGCACCTTTCGTCAGATCCTCTTCGTTATTTTGTGTGCCAGTTTCCAACTGATTATGTAAAAGTCTAACTTGCTTCCATGGAAATTTCAAAATTGGTCCTTTGAGAAGTGTCATACACATTGCTCCCCCAGCTGTCACGATGGTGCCCAATATCTTTGCCTGGCTATGCGTGCTTTTAATCTTCACTTTCTCAAGCCTGCATAGTGAAAATATCCTTCAAAAACTTTATAACATTTCTTCACAAAGTTACTTAAGCTTATGTATAGAGTGATTCCATCTGACCTAAAGATCCAAGCCATTAGAAATGTCAATGCAGGAAGAATGTTGCACAGGGCCACTGTGAAAGTTGCCGTAGTGTACTTCATCCCTGTGTAATACAAATTCTGGCTAATTACAGGCCTGCATGCATTAAACATTCTAGTATTAAATTCACGAGTCTAATTTAGAAATCCGATCATCATATCCCTATATAGTTTAAAATGCAATATTTTTGCTTTAATTTGTGGGGAAAAACTCTTACTCGAACAAACTAACCAACGCGATCTTAGCGAAGATTGGCAGTGTCATTTTGGGCCTTGTTTTCCTGTGAGAATGTGATAAATAATGTCTTCAACGTTATTGATTATTTACGCGTAAGCTGTATTAATTCATTTTAAGAGAAAAAAAAAATAAGAAAGGTACCTTTCTAAAACAAAGGCAAAAGGAGCAATGAGAATTGTAGCAACGACCATGCGATATGCAACCAATACATATGGGCTCATACCTTGATTTAGAGCAAGCTTTGCAAATACAGACATAATTGAATAACAAAATTGCATGAAAATAATACCCAGGTAGGGCTTTGCATTATGACTCAGAAACTGAGTGTTGAACTTCACAGCCATTTTTTTCCCCTTCAATTTTCTTTCTCTCTGTTGATGTCTCAAATACAAATGCACAATGAAAGTGTACTTATAGACGAGGTATTTGTTTGTTAATGCCCATTTGTTTTGCATGGTTTCTGAAAACACGTTTGTCTTTCTAGGCATGCCGTAAGTGGTACGTAACATTGACGCCTGTGCTTCCTTGAATACCAAAATAGTAAAATGTAAATGCTCCTTTAACCAGTGGGATATTCCCCCCTCCCCCCCCACCCCCCCAAAAAACATCATTTTTAAAGATTTTAAAATAAAGAAAAGCTTAACTAATTAGTCAATAAAATTATTTCCTTTACATAGGTCTCTTGACCATGTTCTTTTAAACCTAATTTTAATTTGACTCTTTTACCTTTAATTTATAATGTAAAATGACAACATGTCAGATTTATTTAAATCTTAAAATTACATTAGACAGAGTTTCTACAAGACAGTTGAAAAGTTTAATTCAACAGGTACGAAAATAACTAAAAGAAGTGCATTTTAGTTGATTTTTAAAGAATACATAGATTAAAACCATTTTGAGTCTAGTGGCTGAAAAATAGACTCAAAATGTAAGAAAGAAACACTTTTAAAAAGAATTAAGGTATCGTTTACATTTTGAATTGGAGTGGAAATTCTAGGATTGAGAGTGTGGAGTGAGAGTGTGAATATATTGTTTACTTATACTGTAATGGAAGAATGAAATAGAGATCAGAATCTAATTTATGTGTTTGCTCTGTCTTGAATTGAGAGTAAATAGTTTTAAATTATAATTTTACCCTTATTTAGAGAATTGTAGTTTTTAATTACAAAGCTAATAAAAAATATATTTCATGCATAAACATTTATTTTATTATATTTGTAAATTTATAATAATTATTAATATCCTTAATTATGTACATCATAATTTTTTATTAATTTTAATTTTAATTATGTAAATTAAAAATTATTGATAAGGGTAACATAAATGAAACATTTTTATTATTAATATAGCACAAAATTAATATTTTCTTAGAATAAACTATTTATTATTAGTAATTATTGATATTAAATAAATATAATACTATTATTTTTAAATTAATATAATAATATTATATTTTCAAATAAAGATAGTATATAGTAATATTATTAATTCTCTATTAATACAATAATATTATTTTAAAGTAATTTTAACTTAGAATCAATGCAATTTATTATTTTGTTAAATATAATAATATTATTTACATAAATATAATAATATTATATTTTTAAATAAAGATAGTATATAGTAATATTATTAATTCTCTATTAATATAATAATATCATTTTAAAGTAATTTTAATTTAGGATCAATACTATTATTTAAATAAATTTAATATTATTTATTTTATGTTATTAAATATAATTATATTAAATTAAACAAAAAAGAGGGTAAAAAAGAAAGGTGGGAGTGAGACTCTCATGGGGTCCCACTCCCACTCCCACTCCCCACTCTAAAAGTGGGTGGGACCTATAGAGTGGGATTCCCAATCTTTCTTATAAACGTGTAAGCAAACACTAGCATGGAAGGAATCCACACTTCTCACTCCACTCTAGAAAATAAATACCATATAACTATCTTCAATGATGGCTAGTAATAAAGCTTTATTTTTACTAGTGAATTAAATATAATATGAATTGAAATAAATAATGAAAGATGAAAAACTATATTAGTTCATCCTACATAAATATATGATATTATGATAAAAATTAATACCCCTAAATACAATATGGATCAATCATAATTTATTCATCCTATTCAATGCAGAGTAGTGCGGGACACTAGAAGCAGCCTGCAGTGGTTTAAACTTTAAATTAGCAAATATTCGTACTACACGGCGGCGGGCGATACTCGTGACTCGTGAGGGACCTATTTGTTACAGATGAAAAAGACTAGGAGCCGTATGTCATTTATCCAAACTTGAAGTAACACAAAAGTCAAACGTACAATAAGAAGAGAAAACATTTGAAAATTAGCAGAAAAGCGAACCAAAGCAGTGGATACTACACACCCAGTGGGCTCATAAACCCCTATAAATAGAGAAATATCTCTCTCTGTCGATTCGGAAAATAGAATCTCTGTTACATAATTTTGCGGGTTTTGTTCGATTATCTCTCGGCGAGCAAAAATGGAGATGTTTTTTTATCTGGTGTTTGGTGCGTTGGGTGCAGTGGTGGCTGCATTGGAGCTGAGTAAAACCAACAAAGATAGAATCAATACTTCATCGGCTTTCAATTCTTTCAAGAACAATTACCTTTTGGTTTACTCACTCATGATGGGTACTTCATTTTTTTTAGATCTGAATCATTTTCTTCTTTTAATTGCTGTAGATCTCACTCACACACTGAACTTTGGTGGATCTGATCTGGCTTTTTAAAACTTTATTAAAGACTTGGGGTGAGAGGAATAAAATTGATGGCTAAAATAAATGCCCTTTATGTCCTTGCTGACTTCATATTTGTTTTGGCTTGTTGACTTCATAGCTGTGTAACGTGGCTCGCCACGTTCTGCCTTTGTGGCCTTTGAAAACTTTATTGGAAAATTAGGTATGGTATGCATGGTGCGTCCCAAAAGTTGAACGTGGCACGCCACGTTCTCTCTGTGTGGCCTTTGAAAACTAAAATTCAATTAATTAAATAATTCATATGAAATGTGATAAAATAGAAGTTATATACTGATATTACTATAAAGTATGACTTATTAAACAAAAAAAGGACTTAATTTTTTTAAAAAAATAATAATGAAATCAAATCATGTCGTTATTTGTGTGGAAAATGGAAATTGAACAGTAGTATGTGCGGAAAAGGTGGAATTCTATTGTGTACGAGAGATACATTACTGAATTAATGGATGTATCATATCTGTAGTTCAATTAAATATAATTATGAATTATGTGATGATTTTTAAAATAAATATACATACGGCATACACGTATTAACTAAGTATAATATTTCTGATATACTCTAAAATCTCTCGTGGATATGGCTATGACTAATGTCCAGTTTGGTATTGAGGTACTGTACTTTTTAAGCTGCAGCTATTATGAAAGAAAAAAAAGTATAAATATGAAATAGAAGTTAATAGTATGTAATAAACATAAATTTTAAATAATAATTTTAATAAAAATAGTAAATATATTATAAATATTTCATTTTAAAAGTGACTGAACAAATCACCTTAATTTCTAAACAAAGTATTTAGTGAACACTTTAATACTATAAGATTTAAATTACGGTTGCCTAACCTCAATACCAAAAGTCCTTAATGAGTTTCATTAACAGCTAGTGCAATTAATGCAAACTACATCAATCAGTCCAGATTACTTCCAAGTCAAGTCGTTAATTTGTGGAAATTAAGAAGATAGTCATCGGAGGAAACCCAAGTCAATTAGTGGATATCGAAGTAATTGTTCAATTTTTGAATCCTTGTCTCGGACTTTCATATAAACAAAACTTTGCATTTGATCATTCGTCGACATTTACGTTATGACTAGGGTACCCTGGCCCCGTCTCACACGCGACGTTAGATAGTATAATTTTACTTTTCTTTTTTTTTTTTTTTTATCTTTTTTTTTTTTTTTTTTTGTAATTTTATTGATAATCTGATCTGACTATTACTCAGACGGTAGAGTATCAGTATCCCAAAGTTCAAAGATATCATAATTCGATTCCAGTATTTTGCTATCGGAATACTCGAACGGTCGATTCAATTTTTTTTTTTCTCCTTATGCCTCTTTTGGAACGAAAAAAAAAAAAGGGAAAAATGTCTCATTTTAATCCAGATTACTTTGGGATGTATTTAATTAAAGATATTTGTAGAAGAATTCTATCATGAATTTATACTTCTATGTTTAAATTTATTTTGTTTGGTAGAATTTCCAATGTCCTATATGTCTAATAATAGAAGACGAAGTGTAATGCATACAAGGCAGAGTCTTGCATGTGCAGCAGGATAAGATAGACTTGTATGTGTGATAACAAAAAAATCCTAATATAGCTCCTTCTCGTCCAAATTTGTCCTTCATTAAAGGTGCGTTTATAGGCTCCAATTTTTATTTTTATTTCCTTCGCATTAACTATTGATTTTTCTGTTCTTCATTTGTAGCGGATTAAAATCCCAAATATACTTTAAATCAACAAGATCATATAAATGGGGATCCTGCACTTCACGGAAATCTTAAAAATATTTTTTTAAGGACTTATTACAAGTACATATTTTGTGGGAAGCTCCACTCATATTCCAAATGCACAACGCAGCCATAACATTCTTCAGAAGAGAGAGAAAGCCCAACCCCGCCTAGTCGAGCGTACCTAAATAATTATAAATTAATTTAGGGTAATTATCCATCGACTACTTATTTTTTTAATTTTTTCAAAAATATATAATTTTTTTCTTTTTTTTTTGCAGCTCTCCACCTGAAGTTACTATTTTTTTCACTGGTCCACTTCTATTATAACACTATTAGAACTTAAATGACATCATAAGAGTAAAATTGTTATTTTCACAACGACATTGTTTGAAGACAGAAGTGGATAGGTGCAAAATAATATAACTTTAAGTGAAATTTAGCAAAAAAATAATAATTAAGAATTGTGTATTTTTCAAAAAATGCGAAAAAATAGGTGGTTGGTGGATAATTACTCTTTTACATTTGAGGGTAAAAAAATTATTTATATAATATTCCGTTAGTTCTCTTAACAGTTTGAAAACGGAAGTGGACATGTGCAAAATAATATAACTTCGAGTAGAGTTCAGCAAAAAAAAAATTAAGAATTGTGTATTTTTTAAAAAGTACAAAAAATAGGTGGTCGGTGGATAATTGTCCATTAATTTAATTTAAATGAAAATATCAGTGCTCGAATAAGAAACATTTAATAGTACACTCATGTTCACTTTGTCTCAATCAAGGCCTTTCTTAGCGCGGGTGTTCTCAATTTTTTTTATGCGGACATACTGTTAAGCCATGAGACTTAATACAGTCAATGTAAATTACTATTAAGCCGCACAGTCTTATAGTACAGTGAAAATAATTTTATTAAATTCCATAACTTAACAGCGTATCCACATTAAAACATATAAGAATGCATGCACCTGAGAATGAAGGATTAGGCTAGTGTAGGTTGGAACGGCCTGCTTTAGCTAAATAACAAGCACTAAGCAAGTCATATATATTCTGAGAGATGATTTCGATCCAAATTTTTTTTTAAACATCATAATTTAGCCTGTATGTCATTCATTTATATATATCGAATCAAATTGGTCTTCTAATACACTTTACCAAGAGGGTACAAAATGATCCCAAATAAAATTGATATATAAGTTGGTTTATTTTAGCTAGGTGAAATATTCAATATTTGATTTTGGTACCTTCTTTTTTTTTGGGTTGGGTAACCTACGAGGGAAATTTATTAATTTAAACAAAATAATACAGTAATTTAGAGGCATGTAACGGGCCTCTCCTAAAAAGATGTAAAGCAATAAAGCAATCAAAAAAAAAAAACTTTCAAAATATTTAACAATGCATACGGCGGAAACTTAAAAAAAAACAAGTGCTAACAGGACCTGTAAGAGAAAAATCCGCAGTCAATACGAGAAGGATAGGATCGCATTGGACCTTTTATATACTAAGTTAATAGAGAATTCACTCTTGCATCATTTGTAAGCATTTTCTAAATCATTACCGTCCGTTCTAACTATCTGTCGATCGAGTAGTGTCTCCTCATTGATAAAAGAGTTTGATGGGGATTAGGGGCAGATTTGTTGTAGGTTCAAGCCCCCAGTATAAATTTACATTTAAATTATCACTCGCAGGACTTTTAAATACAAATTTAAAAAGTTAGACTTTACAAATTAAAAATGAAATTCATAAATATTAATATTAATTTAATTTTTAAATAGCGGACAAACTTATTAATAATTTTTTATTAATCTCAATTTACCAATTCCATCGTGAGTCCAGCACCCATTGAAAATGCCCAAACTACTAATTTTTTTTATTTTATATTTGCTGTTGAAAAAGCCCCAGTCAATCAACATAGTGTCTCTAACCCTGATGGGGATTGATCCTTGCGCCGGCCCCACAAAACCATATACAGACCAATGACAATAACGATTGCTCCAACAATCCTAAAGAAAGAAAATCCAATGGAAGCAAAATTAATAATCTTTCCATATTCTGCATGCATACTATTTCCTTTCAATTTCAATAAGAAATTAACCGTTTCATGCATACCTTCCTAGAAAGAGTTCCTCAGCTATGAAAAATGAGCCCAAAATTGCAATTATAACCATGCTTAATGGATTAAATGAACTCACAAAAACCGGACCCTTTCTCTTCATCAACCACCCCATAATGAAATAAGCTGTACAAGACACAAATCCCTGCACGCGAACATCCACACTTATACACATTTTGGAGATTGGCATTGAATTTAGTATCCAACTCGAAAGGTTAGTTTATTGATTAGATTAATCAATACTAACAAATATGTTTATTGGGTAGAGTAATCAATGTTGGTTATCAATTTGTAAGTATAAGGATTGTGGGATAGTTCTATTACATCAGTATGATAATATGATGAGGTTGTTTAAGCAAAATTTATTATATTCGAGTAGAGAAATTTTTGTGATTTTAAAATATTTTTTCCACTATTTTAAAGTAAAATAATTGTGTTCGTCCTCAGGCGAAAAACTTTGGTTAGATATGGTAGAACTAACCCACTCAAACATTAGTTATCAACTTAGATAATAGATACAACTACTAGAATCCCATATGCAAATTGAAATACTCCCTATTGGATAAATTGACCATTTTCATTTTAGTTTCAGGAGCATGGTTTATGATGAATCAACCCACTTACACCATAGAGCACAGACAAAAGTTTGGCATCAAAATGCAATAACCAGATTCCTGTGTTCCCCCGTTCGATTGCTAAGGCCAAAATGGTGCCTTCAACCGAGCTTACAAAGCACATTAAAGCTGTCAGAGAGAGCTCTGCCGGGTATGACTTCAACAAGAATGCCTGCAAAAAAAAAAAAAAAAAAAAAAACAACCCCAGATAATCGTTAATTTCCTAGCAACGATAAAGTTCACCATTACTGACTAGCTAGCTAGCTAGAGAGTCACATATATGAACTTATAGCATGATTAATTTCTTACTTGTAAAATGATGAAACAAGACCAGGAAAAACACGCAGCTGCTATCATCAAAGCACCCTTTGTAATATGTTCTTCCTTATTGTGAGTGCCAGTTTCCGATTGATTGTGTAAAATTCTAACTTGTTTCCAAGGAAATTCCAAAATTGGTCCTTTGAGAAGTGTCATACACATTGCTCCTCCAGCTGTGACGATGGTGCCCAATATCTTTGCCTGGCTACGCATGCTTTTAATCTTCACTTTTTCAAGCCTGCATAGTGCAAAATTCTTCACAAAGTTTATAATTTTTCTTCACAAATTTACTTAATTAGCTATATAAAAATTTATTGCGGCTGACCTAAATATCCAAGCCATTAGAAATGTCAGTGCAGGAAGAATGTTGCACATGGCCACTGTGAAAGTAGCTGTAGAGCACTTCAGACCTGTGAAATACAAATTCTGGCCAATTACGGGCCTGCATTACACGTTTTAGTATTAAATTCACGAGTCCAATTTAGAGATCCGATCATCATGTATAGCTTGAACTACAATATTTTTGCTCAATTTATGGGAAAATAATCCTTACTCGAATAAACCAAGCAACGCGATCTTACCAAAGATTCGCAATGTCATCTTTGGCCTTGTTTTCCTGTAATAATGCAATAGATGTCTTCAATTCGTTGGTGATTTGCACACAAAAAGTACTAATGCATTAAGAGAAAGATTAAGAAAGGTACCTGTCTAAAACGATGGCAAAAGGAGCAATGAGACTTGTAGCGACGACCATGCGATATGCAACCAACACATGTTGGCTCATACCCTGAGTTAGAGCAATCTTCGTAATTATTGACATAATTGACGAACAAAATTGCATGAAAATAACACCCAAATAGGGCTTTGCATGATGACTCAGAAATTGAATACTGCTGCACTTTTCAGACATAATTTTTTCTTCTCCTTCTCTCTGATAATTCAACAAATGCACGCACAAAGAAGTATAAATTTTTTATGTACATAAAGTTAGCTTATTTATTATGTTCATTTATAATGCATGGATTAAGAAGGTATTGATAATACGCTTGTTTTGCTTTATGTTCTAGGCAATATGTAGTAGGTAAATTGGCCACTGTGTTTCCTTAAATTACAAAAAGAACATTTTACAAGAATCATAACCAGCCGCGGTTTATTCGGCTTAAAGCAAAGCAGTCGTGTCGACACGTCGATCCTAGAAGGCTAAAACAAGATCGAATTAAATGCTTTCGATTTTAAAATTGAGTATTTCTAACAATCATGAATCTCATTTGTTGCCGACGTAAACACAAAAGCTAGCTATAGAAGAAATCAATTAATTGTGAATGTGGTAGGCTTAATTTGATAGGTTTTATGTGTAGAGCATCCTTACTATTAGAGAATCAAGTAGTCAAAACGTTGGTGTGATAGATATCAATATTTGAATCTTAATTGATATGGCAACTTATTTATAACTACGACATCATGTTAAACATCAATAATTAATCTAATATATTATTGTCACATCAATTGAGACTCAAGTTAAAGCATAAATACTAAAATTTCTAAAATTACTCATATTGTAGTTTCTCTTTAATGAGATCAATAGTCAAATTGTAGTATGCAACCATTAAGATAATGTATGGAAGTGGATTATTATTGAGCTATTAATCATAAAATTTTCATTTTCTCTTCCTATGTAATTCATGAAAGCTAAAAAAAGTTCTTAAGGGAGTAGTTGAGTGACTTTTTAATAGTTTTATTTAACTAACTAATTAGATTTAAATTTTAGAGGAGGTAAGGGGAAAAAAATAAGATTAACCTTTACTTGCCCCTTACATTAAAAACATTAAAAATAAAAAATAACACCCCAATTATAGAAATCAGACTTTGGTGTGCAGGATAATGGCATCCCGGTCCCCAATGTCTTCGTTTTCTCAGATAAGCACAAGGTTTCTCCATTTTTACTGCATTTATGATTATTCAAGTAGTTGGTCAAAAAGTAATTAGATAACTCTCAGATCCTAAACCTTGACCCTAATTTATTTTGTATGTATTACCACATTCAGTTCACAGCTAGGATATTTGCATCTCCCACATGCTTTTTTGTTTTTAAATATTTTGCCTCATTATATTATTTGTTAGTGACTTGAAACTTTAGTACAAAATTAGATAAATCATAAATATGATATATCTCATTTTATATCTCATTTTCTCCTTCGTTTCTACCTTCAAATTTTTAGTCAAGTGGCAACACACGATACCAAAATAAGTTTTGACCTTAAGATTTTGAGTGTGAATCTTAATCAAGTGGTAAGTAAACCTATAATAAATGGACGCCGCTATTTTTTTTTCCTTTTTTCTTTCTTTTTTAGTCTATATATTAACTAATTCAAAAATTAAGATAAAAGAAGCATGGTTTTTTATAACAAAATATTATTGGAGTAATTAGTTTGAATAGTAGGTAGATAATGTTGGGAAAATATGCTCTTTAAAAGCATATGTGTTTATTTAATTGTAATAAACAATTTTTCTTATTAATAAAATAAATGAGGTATTTTATTAAGATATCTTAATTGTATTAATATTTTGATTAAAGTCTATTTAATCAAATTATATGTATTTATGTGATCACCATGTAGATTCACAGAAGACATAAATATAAGTTATCTTATGATTAAATAAATTTAGTTCGCAGTTGATAAATAAAGTTTGACACTTTATTTAGGTATAGACTGTAATGAATTCATTGAATGATTTGTCTTAATCATGTATGAATTTATTGATGTAATACGACTACATTGAATAGGATCACATTTGAGATTTAATTAATTTTGTAATAACTGTCAGACTTATTAAATCTCATAGGCATTGATTTCACTGTAATCTTAATCTTGAATTAATTATGATTTCATTATTGTAATTGTTATTCTATTTGAGTTACCAACGGGCACGACACATACTTGTAGTCAAGATTACCCGGTATCTTAGTGGGAGTAATTATGAGTATTGGAGTTATAGATTAACAATATAGAATTTATACAACGTATCTCTTGATGGGTTTTCGGTACTTGATCATAAAATTCTCTGGCCAGAGTGTATTAACATATTTAGTATGTTGAAAATGATCATTAGAGAAAACCAGTAAGTATCAATGAACAAGATGTAATTAAATTGATTAGACGGTTGAGATATCGATTTAATTAATGATGTGGTACAAAGGATTGTGCAGTACAGAAATCAATGTGGCTTGGGATGAATTATTATTCGAACATACAATTATGGAGGTCAGTTTCAATCTTACAGTGGAGTAGAGTTGGAATTAAATGATTAAGCTTATTTAATTACATGCTTAATTGTTGTAGCCACTATTATATGTTCCCAAATGATCCCTGGGTTAGCTCATTTAATTGACTGCACCACTACTGGATTAATAAGTAAGATAACTAGTTATTTAGGTCAAAAGCCTAAATATATCATTTAGTGGGAGGCTCTATTTAATATGCTTATGTGTAAGGGACCTTATGTTATTTTACAAGATGGGCCCCCTATAGAAAATGTAAGTAAAGTGACTTTTAATTTTTATTATTTGGAGTCTAGGGTTTCCACTAGATAGAGATATAAAAGAGCTTATTTTCTTTTAAGAGAGAATAAAGCCACATTATACAGATCAAGAGAAAAAAGAATTTTTCTCTCTAATTTTGAAAGAAAAATTTTCTCCTACTAATTGCTTTTAGTGATAATAAAGGCGCTCACACGTTAAGTGTAGATCAAACTTGAGTCATAACCTGAAAGATCATTAGTGACGGATCGTGATCTAACAAGATTAGTGATGATAGATCGTGATGTAACAGGCGTGGTGGTGACAGATCGTGATTTGAAAGTCTATATTGTTCTAGCAAAAAATCAAAGTCGGATTGTCAATGTATGATTTTCTATATTACATATTCCTATATATTGTATGAGATTGGTCCTAAATTTTTTTATAAAATTTAAAAAACTATTTTTTCTCCAACAAATACATCCCAAATTATCCTTCCTCTTTCTAATAATGTGATAAAATTATAGAATCAATTAAGAATAGGGGGTGGATGTGGAACTATGTTTAGGCTAGGCCTCGGTGGCCCTGACCCTAGAGTTAAAAACAAAATTAAAAAAAGATAAGGGCCTTCATTGAAGTTTTACACATTCCCTGCAAAGATTTTTATTTCTCTATTGTGGCCCCCATGAAACCGAAATCTTGGTTCCGCGACTGCTTAAGGTTAAGAATTCTTAGTGAAATGATTCTACTCGTATATTTTTCAATTAAAAAATGTAATTCTTAGTCACATATGAGACACGTGAAATATTATGGGTTTAAAACGTCATATATTATTAATACATGCCGCATGTAATAAAATAGTAAATGCCAACTGAAGTTCTAAACTTTCAGTAAAAGGATATACATTTTATAATTTATAGACAAGATCATGAAATTAATAATAAATTGGGGAGTACCATGAAGACTTTTTTTTTCAAAAGTTGAATCAAGCATCCCCCTTGGATAATTCATAATTAACATAATTATATATTTTTGTTTTTAAAAAAAAACATAATTCGATATTTCATTAGAAAACAAAGCACGATCCTACAATCAATCTTAAAGCAATTCAGAACTCAAAAATCACACACTTACACATGGATCAAACTTTGCCTAGAAAGTTTTCTTCAGAATTAGATTTTAAAAAAAAAATGTTTCCGATTCCAAGCAGAAATTAATTAAGCAGCTAGCCCGTATCTTGATCCTTATATATCTCAAACAAATTCATCAGCTCCTGATCCTCGATCATTTGAAGCCCCAATATTGGTACTCGTCTTAGCCATTTGTTGATCGTGATGATAACTTGATGCAGCTAATTCTTTAATATTACCGCCTGGACTTTGTGTGTTTTGATCCTTGCTCTTTCCCCACAAAACTAAGTACAAGCCAACAACAATGATAATTGCTCCAACAACCCTGAAAATTATTGGTGAAAGTTAATTAGTGGCTAATTATCCAATAGTTCTTTAAAAATGATGCAAACTAAACTGTTTAATTAATTAGTAATCTTTGTATTAGTAAATAATTAGAATAAAATTATTATTAATTAGAGTATTATTATTGCGGATGCATGGATGCAAGTTGTAGAGAGAAAATGACAAGTACCTTCCTAGATACATAATTTCGGATAAAAGAAAAGAGCCCATAATGGCCACAATGATCATGCACAAAGGATTGAAAGCCGTCACAAAAACTGGCCCTCTATCTTTCATTACCACGCCTGAGACGTAGTAGCCAATCCCTGAACATATTACTCCCTGCATTCAAATTAGTAAAAATTATAAAAACTACTTATATAAATAATTTTACAAACGTATATGCTATGTACAAATTAAGTTTACTTATATGCTGTTTCAGCTTATTTATAATATTTGGCATGTACCCAAATAAAAATTTATCATAAATAACTAGAAATATAATTTTATCTCACTCTAATCTGTGTTTTCATATCAATTTGTCTAACTTGAAATCTTACACTGTAAACAGCTGCTAACAATTTAGAATCTAAGTGTATAGTCCAGACGGCGGCATTGCCCCTTTCTAGAAATAGAGCCACAATCGTGCCTTCAATTGTGCCCATCAAGCAAATCAAAGCCGTGAGGGAGAGCTCAGTCGGATAAGATTTCAGCGTAATTGCCTATTAAAAAAATGAACACGTAAATGACATTTTTAATTAATAATTAATTAACATAACTAAAATTATAACATGCAATAATGATGACTAATGGCTTTTTGACTATGAGGAATCGTACTTGAAGAACCATGAAACCAGCCCAGCTAAAACAGCCTATTGTGATCATAAGAGCACCCTTAATTGGACTTTGCACACTTGAATTGCTTGTAGATTCTTGATGGTAATTGTGATTTGTCCATGGCAAATCAAGCACAGGTCCTTTAATTAAAGTCATAAACATTGCTCCTCCAACTGTGACTATGGTCCCAAATACTTTTGCCCAGCTATGAAATTTCCTAAAATTAACTTTCTCAAGCCTATAAGAGAAAAGAAGACGTTATAATTAGATTAATTTAATACCCTTTTGTTTTAATAATTAATGTTGAAACAAATCATAAATTTTTTACCTAATGATCCAAGCCATTAAAAATGCAAAGGCAGGTAAAACATTGGCCATGGCTGTTGTGAAGGTTGCTGTTGTGTACTTCATCCCTGTATAGAACAAGTTTTGGTCAATTGTTGGCCTGCAAAAGAACAATAATTGCAACCAAGTAAGTTAATTGGACAGAATTCCCTTTAAAATAATGTTAACTAGAGAGAAGATTAAAAAAATAACAACTTATATACGATTAAAAAACTGCTGCATATTAATGATCAAGATTACTCACTCTAATAGGCCGAGCAATAAAATCTTTACAAAAATGGAGAGGGTCATCTTTGGTCTCACTTTCCTGTTGGATAACAATTAATATTCATTTGATGATTAGTTCTTACACCTTCTCTACTTGCATGCAAAATCGTCAATGTAATATATGAAAATCATCAGGTGTAAACATTTGCACTGCACGTGCAAAATGCAGACAATATAATATCAGCATTGTTCTGTGGACAAATTTCAGGCTTTTGCAGGAGAGAAGAAATGCATTTGTTAAAGTGACAAAATGAGAAAAATGAGTGTGACAAAATGAGAAAAATGATTAACAAAATGCAGATTGGTTATGGCTTCTATCAGCATTTTCTAAAGTGTGGACGTATTTACGTATGCGATAAAAAAGATAAAACTAAACGCTAGCTTCAGCCTGAAAAAAAAACAAGATAAAATAATTTTTTGAAAAAAGTACCTATCCAAAATAAGGGCAAAGGGAGCAACAACAATGGTGGCAACTACATGCCGATAAACAGCAAATACATGTGGGCTCATGCCCTTATTGAGGGCAAACTTAGAGACTATTGACATCCCTGCATATCCAAACTGCAGCAAAATTACAGCCAAAAATGGCTTGGCTCTAATATAAAACCTGGCAAACGACTCCATATATGTGTGTGTGATGCAATTTAATTTCTTTTCCCTGTCTTGTCTCTTTGGTGAGAATAATGGATTGGGAGCTTGCTTATATACTGAGCTAAAGAGAGATCTTTTCCATGGAACAAATGCCATCTCAACACGTTTCCTTTGCAAATTCTAGGGACTCCACTACGTAAAATCATGAAATTAATTTTAATTTATTTGAGAAGAAACCGATTTCTCTAAATCATCATCAGAAACAGCAGTCTTTTCAGCACGCATGAAATAGTGATGATCACTAATTAATTAATGAGAGAGCAAAAGGAGGACTGTTGCTCAAAGCTAACATTTGTTTGTCTAGTGGATGATGAGTTAGTGGGCCTTGCTTGAACGTAACAATAGAGATACAATATGTTGATTTTAGTAGATTCCATAATGGGATAAGATTGAGCACATTATAATTATATTATATAATTTGCAGGGGAACCTAAAACTTTATATCCCTTTGCGCTAATTTATAAAATTATTGTCAATATTTATGTGAACATTGGTGCATATAAAGAAGTAAAAAAATTGTATATCAAATAATACGATATTAAATTTTTGGGTAAAAGTATATTTAGTCTCTGTATTTTAATATTAATATCTATTTATTCCTTATATTTTTAAAAATACCTCGAAACATTTATGTCGTTAAAGTATTGATACCTCTACCGTTACTTTTTATTTCTTTTGGCTAACTTTTATAATATTACCCTTTTATAATAATTGTTTTTAGAAATTAATAAAAAGAAAATAATTAAATTACTAATTTAACCCTAAAACATAAAAAAAATTATATAATTTTTTTTTTTTAGGGTTAAATTGGTAATTTAATTATTTTCTTTTTATTAATGTCCATAAAAAATTATTATAAAAGGGTGATATTGTAAAAGTAAGTAAAAAAAAAAGTAACTGTAGGGGTATCAATACTTTAATGACAGAGATGTTTCGAGGTATTTTTAAAAGTGCAAGGATTAAATGGACACTAATCTTAAAATATAAGGATTAAATGGGTTTTTACCCTAATTTTTTTAGCATAACGTATATATTTAATAGAAGATTGACAATAATATAATAAATAAGCTTATAATATATAATAAATGTACCATTTAAACCTTTTAAATTTTTTATTGATTGAAAATGTGAAATTATTGAATAATTTGATATAATAGAAATAAAATAAGCAACTATGACTGCAAAGGAAATAAACCACAGACCAATTAAAATGTGAATTATTACTATTTTTTTTTTAACTTTCTACATTAAAACTTCTCTATAGTCATAACGTTAGAATCAAATTAATTGAATTAATATGAGAAGGTAATAACTTAATGGAAGTGTAGTTACAAAATTATTATTTTTAACTTAATTATCTTTAGTGTAAGTGATACAGAAGTAAAGTATGAACTACAATAAAAACATGTCAAATGTAATGTATAGACATTGATAAAAGGAATAAACTAATTTATACTTGTAGTTTATATAGTGTTGAGAACATGTAAAGTCATTTTCAAAATTTAAATGTTTACGTTTTCTTTAATATTTTTCTCTCAATGTAACTTCTATATTATAAGGAGTGGTAACAACTCTAAATAATAAATTATTTGTCCCAAAAACTTTTGAAAAATATTTATTCTATCTTAAACATTTAATATGATACAATATATAATTTTTACAACATACAAATAATTCTTATTAAAGTAGATGTTATTCTTATATAGAGTATCACTATAGAGATGCTTTGCTATAATACCAGTGATGATATTAAAATATACTCATATACTTTTGTTTCAATTAGGATATTTTTATAATAATTCAAGCAGTAATAACATTGTAGCCCTCTAATGATTTCAATTTATTCAATAAATATATAATCTACTCATTTTATAAAATAAGACACTAACTCCAATTGAAGAAAATATGATTAATTTAGGGACATAGAAAACAAAATAAAAACTATATTATTATATAAAAATGAATAAAACGTAAGGAGCTATGAATGAATTTTTTCTAGACCAGACAAAGGGACATTGTCCTTACTTTTCTATAGCCGTTGAATTTAATAAAGGCAAATTAGTATATTTATATGCTATAATTAACTTAAATTACAATAAGTCACACATGCAACAATTGAAAAATAGAGAATAATGAGATAAAATTTAACTGAATCTATTAGGCTTCAAACTTTATACAATTGCGAAAAGTTTTTGAGTAGCATTCTTTTCAAGTGTAGCCATATGCTCAATTAGCCTGCATATATTCCAGTTTATTATTTATTTTGTTAACTAGCATGGTATTCCCCTTATATTCAGTTAAGATTTTTTTGGGTATAAATTCTAATGAGTGCCGCATTATAAAATTTTGATGAATATTAAGCAGAATCCATCAATCAAATTATATCCTAATTGGTTGAAAAACATGGGATGATACGAATCAGACAATTTGTTAGTGCTGCCTTTATCATGGCTTGGACATTGTAACATTAATCTACCTTATTGGCATAACGTTGGGAGTCAATTCTTTGAAAAAACAAATGAGGATATTATAATTAAACAATTAACTGACTGGTGTAATCCAGATTCTGACAACTGCATCTTCTGATTTACAAAAATCTTGCCAATGAGAATGAATTCTTAAAGAATTATGCAAAAGAGGAGCCGTTTCAAGCTCAAATTAGAATGTGTGGGTATCAATTAAAGTGTATATTCCACTAGGCATGCACCATCAATCTTGTCTTAGTATGTTATGAATTAATTTGATGATATATATAACTATTTCTATGCACTAACCGAGATTAATGCAATCCGTCTCATACTTCATAAGCTCATTTCAAAGTCAATGGGATGATTAGCTTTAAGTTAATTTGCTATATACGCTAAAGCTGGCATTACGAGGCTAAACTCAATCGTCAATATAGGACTCACCACTATCTTATAGTAATATAATTACTAATCCTGAGTCCTGCTGCCGATTGTTAATTAAGCACAAAAAAAGGGCAAATTCTTGGAAAATATATACATATTTTTTGGTAGTTCTTTATCCAATATCTATGACAATGTTCTTAATTAAATCTTCATGCCATTTCGGGAACTCTCTCCCCTATTAACTGACTTTCTCTATAACGTCATCAATAACTCATTATACAAAGAATCCTTGTGAATCATCCGCACTAAATAAGAACTTTTTTTTATATGTTCTTAAATGTTAAATTAATTATAATATACATACATACATATATATATGGATAAGAGAAACAACTCAATCCACTAGCTTAAGTTTATAAATAAAAGCTCACCATTAGTACATATTAAAAGCAAATATCAACAGGCTCCGACATGTGTTTAAAAATGGGTAAACATCTTTGAAAAAAAAAAAAGGAAAGGAGTTTACAAACGAAGGTTCTGATGGAAACACAAAATATTGACTCGTGACTCATAAATCATTTAAACCGAAAAAGAATTTAAACTAGTCTAAATTAACAACATTAGTATTAAAGATAGTCTCAACGATATGCACGAGATAAAAGTTGTATGAAAGGAATAGAATTTAAGAATATTGGTATTGTAGCTGGAAGCAATTATGTTATTATATATATATATATATATAGATTATTTGAGTGTTGTCCAAGTTAAAAGAAGACTCCATGCTATAAAGACCTCATCTCTAGCAACGGAATCATGCTTTTGAGCAAGAAATACGTTAAAGGGGATGCTTGAAAAAAAGGCACTTAACTACACGCATTGCTTTTCTTGCTTCACCGTCTTCTTTTGCTAAAAACGAAATACAAGTCCGTTAAAGTTCATTCCAGCTCTCTACAGAAACAGATGGTAAGAATGAACAAAATGAAAGCATGCAAATCAATCGATTATATTATTTTATATATCTTAACAATTGGAAGATAAATTGAGAGGACAATGTCAATGGGCAACGTGGAACTATGTTCTATGTACAACACGCTTGAAATTTTACCCGATTTGTACATTTTACGTGTAGACCCCTATTGTTTATATATTTTTGTTATAACCTATGAACTTTACTGTTTCTTCAGTACCAAATATTGTTTATATATTTTTGTTATAACCTATGAACTTTACTGTTTCTTCAGTACCGAATATAGGGTGCGTTTGAGATTGAGGTGCTGTAACTTTTAAGCTACAGTTGCTGTGAAAAAAAAAACTGTAATATGAAATAAAAATTAATAATATATAGTAAATATAAATTTTAAATAATAATTTTATCAAAATTATTAAAGATATAATAAATTTTATATTATACAAGTGAAAAATTATATCAACATAGGTTAAAAGGTACAGCAGTTAGTGTTTACCAAACACTTTAGTGCTGTAGCTTTTAAGCTACAGCTGCCCAACCTCAATCCCAAACGCACTCATAGTCCAATTAATAAATGTCCAAGTTTCTTTTGGATCCCAATTCCAATAAGACTCTCATGTCTGGTTAGCCCATACTGTTCCAAGAAATAGTACTTATGGTTAGAAGATAAATCTTAAACTGATAATATAACTCTTCCAACAATCTTATTGTTGAATCACTTGATATTTATATTAATTTCTGAAAAAAAAATACTTAGAAAAACTTTTTTTCATTTATTATTGGATTTCACGGAAATAAAATGACCCATTTACATTTTAATTTTTTTTTAAATCCTTATTAATTTTTTGAAGTATAATGACTAGAAGAGCTATGGATAATAATGATCCACATAAAAGAACTGCATGGCCCAATCCCATCATATTTATGTGCATTATTAACCACTAAACTTGGAGAGCGGATACTAATATTTTGAATTGATACATTTTGGCTAAACAACCCAAAGTCAGAGACTCAAGGCCTTGGGTGGCCTCCACAATTTAAAGATTTTAAATTATTGCTCTTGTTTTTTTTAATGATGTATTATTGCTCTTGGTTAAGACAAAGTTAGAATTATAAAACTTTCTTTTTTATGTTATTGTGCATTCTTAAGTAATTACTAATATTATAATAAGTAAACAACTACTATCTTATTTAGGATTGAGATTGGAAACTATAACTTAAAAAGTTTTAGCACTACAATATTTAGTAAGTACTACTTATTATAACTTGGAAGATAAATTAATTTGATTTTACATTTATATGATGAAAAATCTATATATCTTTACTAACTTTGTCAAAATTATTATATTAATTTTTATTTTATAGTTATATCTTTTTTTTAACAAATATTGTTTTTTTTTATGACATGAGACTATTACTCAAATTACAACTCATATTACATGAGAGTATAACTTATATGTACAATCATATATATATATACTGAGACTTGTTGACATCACTGCTGATATGGAACTGCTCAAATTTGTAACCTTATTACATGAGAGTATAACTTATATGTACAATCATATATATATACTGAGACTTGTTGACATCACTGCTGATATGGAACTGCTCAGATTTGTAACATTCTCAAATATGCGAGGGACGTCAACTCCCAGCCTAGGAGAAAGAATTCATTCACTCAAGCTCTGGAGCTCCAAGGAAGGACATTTAAAGTAAACCCCTACAATACGTCTACGGAGGCTCGAACCATTTCCTTCACATTTGTGAGGGAGTGACTCTAGCCACTTGGACTAAACTCAAATGATTTATAACAACTATTGTTTAAAAGTTATATCAACTCAATATCACATAGAGTCTACATCTCCACTTCAATATAAAAGTATAATTGTAATTGTAATATATAAGCCGTTCGAGCATTGATAACTTGCAGACGCAAAAATTACAGAAACCTCAACGTGAGGAACTCAAAATTTTGTAATGCTCGTTGAAGATATCCTTCTCCACGGAATTAGAACCTTGTTTTATAAGTACATAACTTGTAGAGGGATATACTTTCTCATCATTTTGTTGCTTCCTTATTTATACATCTTTCTTTCTCGAGAAATAATTGAAAGACACAAATTTGAAACTTCCGTCCTTTGTTAATCTAATCTATAAATCATATACTAAGAAACTACTTTTTTTTAAAGAAAATAAATAAGGATAAGCAAAGTCTAAATTAATTATTTTTAGTCCCTACCTCAAAAGAAATCGAAAATAGGTGATTAAACTTAACAAAAAAAAATCTTGAAAGCAAATAAAAATAAAGTAATTGCAAACAAACAAGCAAATAAACAATTTAAGGGTTCACAAAATTTTTTAGACTTCAGTGTTCACATAGCGCAGTATAAAAGCATGAATGATAGAGAATGCAAGATATAAACCAATATTTTTATGTTCAATTCTTATTTGGGACAATGACATTTTGGTCCATAATATTTCTCATATTTATTACTCAGACTAGGAAATAGAACTGTGCTTCGCACAACTTTGAAAAAAGAATTAAGTATTATCATTTTTTTTTCTTATTCTACTTTTAAATATTTATTCTATTTGATTAAGAGGCAAGACTTCCAAAAAAAATATGAAAAAAATAAAGCAAAGCTAAAATAAAAAAAAGCTTTTTTAATTATTTAAAATTGCATTAACTAAATTAACACCACGGAAATAGAAGTGTCACAGATGCACATTGTTTAAGACAAAACCTTGGAAACCTAAGGCTGATATATCACCGTGAGGCCACCTGAAGAAGGAGCAAAAGATGCATCACAGTAGCCTCTCAATATGTTCCCTTCTTCGGCAGTAAATCCGGGAAAGGTGAGCATTGCAGGCCAGCAATTATATGTGATGATATCAATAGTGCGGTAACAGCCAGGGCCAATATCAACCTGGCTATTACGGAAGAATATAACAATCTCATTTGAGTATGATTTTAGCTCCATTAATGCATTCCAGTACCTCATTAAGCCTCCACTAGCTTCAAATCTTGTTGCAAGATCATAGCCTGATTTCATATTGTTGTTGAGGCGATCATTCATGCTAGTTGCATTTACAATATTTGCCATGATCAGGCAAGTGAGGGCCAAAATGAAAAACACATGAGCCATTGCTATTTTTTGTTCTTTTTATGTTGTGTTTATGTTTACGTGAGATATTAGATTATTCTGTTGATATTTATAAATTAAGGTAAGACAGATGAGAAGAGTGATTAAAAATGTTTGTAAATTATTGCTTAATTGCTTAATTTATTATCAAGAATATTTCAAATAGAGAAGATAGTGAGCCTTTTGACGACCTATTACATATTGATTGTGTAATATGAGTCAAATTAATTATGAGAAGATAAAAAGCCAAATTTGAAAGAAAAATTCTCTATTTATTATATAATAGAGAATATATAAAGATGAGAAATTGTGATACCACATCACCTCTTGTAATCTCAACTTTATATAAATATATTAATATTAATATTAAGGTTCTATTTATGGTGCCATAGTTGTTACCATACTATAGTTGCAGCTAGATCCAGCCCACAATGGTCATTAGAGCTGGATCTAATGGTTAGATCCAACTGTGGTATGGTACCACATTGGTACCATATTTTTACCCTAATATTAATTTAATTATGTGAAGATGAAAAGTCAAATCTGAAAGAAAATTTCTCTATTTATTAGATATAGAGAATATATAAAAATGAGAAATGATGATACCACATCACCTCTTATAGTCCCAACTTTATATAAATATATAAATTCTTAAGTTTTTTTAAAGCACTCATTACATCTCAAACATTAAGATAGTACAAAAGAAAAAAATATAGTTTTTAGGTTCTTTTACTATTTATTCCTTATAGTTAGTCTAATTTGATGGATTTTTCAAAAGTTTTTATCGGTCCATATATTAAAATGTTTAGCAACCTAAATAATAAGGTAAATTTTAGACTAAGGTGATGTTTGTTTTTTTGTTTGAAATCTAAATAGACATGAATTAGTCTGAATTCTGAACATATTTGAATGTCTGAATCTGAATAATATGTTTGTTTTTTCGTCTTAATATCGGAAAATAAGTATTAAATTGTTTGTTTTTTTAACTTAAAAATATGAAAATATGTACTTTTATATTTGTATCCTTATTAAATTTGAATGTTAAATAAATAATATATTAAATACCACAATATTTTAACATTTATAAGTAAAACTATATTCAAGTGAATACATAATTATTTTAGAATTTTAATATATAAAATATCATAAATTTCAAATTTTATCGTATATAATATAATAAAGAAAAAACATGGATATTTTTATGTGGAGTAAATATTTATGGGTGAGTTTTGGGATAGACATAAAAAATAAATTATAAAGCAGGGAAAAAAATAAATTATAAAGCAGGGATATTTTTTACATTAGTAAGTAATTGACTTAATTTAGATTTCTCTATTAAGTAAAAAGCTAAAAAAATTAGCTTATTTTATGAAGTCAAAATTATTTAAAAAGTCTCATTAAGTTATAAAAACAAACATCTCTAATTAACTTAATTAATTAAGTTAAGTCACTTTAAATTATTAAGTTAAAAAACAAATGCCACCTAAGTGTCATTCTCTTTTATTATTTTTTTTTATAACAAATCAATCTGAAAGCTTGTATTTTTTTTAAACAATGATATAAAAAAATAAAATTCACTCTTATTGATTATTGATTCATAAGCACAAAGGCTCAACTTTTGCAAAGATCAAAACATGAAAAAAAAAATATTACAATTATGATTATGGAAATTTGATTTATTTGTAAAGACTGGTTCAAAATCAATACTAATGTTGATTGAAAATCAATATTTCAATTCATCAGCTAAAATTGTGATAATCACTCCTCTGACCTTTAGTTTGATTCTTATCCCAATCATCACCATTTATATGTCCTACCAATTTAAGGAGAAAAAGTGAAAGAGAGAGACAGGGAGAGCCACTTCAAATATTAAAAATAGAAAAAAAAAACAGTTAAAAAATCTTTTACTAAACACATTTTTCGGAAAAGACAAAAAATTGAAAAAAAAAAGGGGGACCTTCTGTATCTCTAATTTTCTTCAGCAAAGAGCTGCAGATCACCAGTATTAAACAAATAAACATCTCAGATTTTCAGGGCCCCTATAAGCATGCGCATATATCGATAAATTTTACATTCTCCAAATTCTTTGTAAAATCTTCCAGGTTTCATGTTATTGTTATGTTCCTCCAGTTCTTTGAAGAATTAAAAATATAAGATGTAAGCTAAGAAAACTTAAGAAGTGTAGCGAAAAATTTCATAATTGACACGATTTACGGTGACCCCGTACATTTACTGTTTTGTATCGTGACGAAGAAGGGGAGATGATGACTACGGATACAAAACGATGGACAAATTGGCAGAAATGTATTGCAAATATCAAAATAAATGTGCGAAATAAAGGTTTCAAGAAGAATTCAGACTGCACAGCTTGTTTTATCTGGGTGCAGTAAAAAATCTTCTTATACTGGTCTCAAGGGTTTATTAGACTTCAGAAAGGATTACCAATTGGTTCGGGTTGAATGGCTTTCTGCATTAGCTCAGACTGTTCTTTAACGTGAACCTGATAGAAGCCAGTGGCTGAGGCAGCAGAGGGAGCACGGCCAACATATTTGATGTCCTCCATGGTTCCTCTATCCACTGCTTTCATGGCAGTGCAAAGGCGAGGTGCTATGTAGGTATACGCACCCATGTTCATTGGCTCTTCCTGGCTCCAAACAACCTCGGCATCTAAAAGAATCAAAGTAGGACATTAGTCAACCTCATATTTCAATAGAAATTTGCTTAAAATGAGAGGCCCATAAACTACCCAGCAGCAAATATGAGGACTTCAAGAAGTATATCTAAAAACTTTTCTGCCATTTAATCAGCAGCATAAGACAACAAAATCCAAGGCAGAACTTGGAAAAGATTTGCATTAGTTTCTTGGATTTAAATTATTTGGTTAGATAAGCTTTAATCTGGCATTATAAAAAATACAATTCATGTAACTTTTATCTATCAATATCACTGATATGAATAGCTCAACCAGATAATGCTGTAGAATTTATATTTTGATGTGTAATAAAGAAAGCCGAGATTATTTTGCTCCCAAGTCCAATAGAAACATCAAGTAAAGGAAATAGAAGAAAAATGGGGAAAATATAATGGCTTCAATAATGTGAATGATGCACAATCTCCACTTTTTGAAAGTTTGGAAAACATACTTGGATATCGTTTAAGCTCCCGCTGGACAAGGTCATATGGGAAAGGACAAAGCTGTTCCACTCTACAAATAGCAATGTCACTTGCACTGTGCTTCTTTCGCTCTTCATTAAGCTCATAATAGACCTGCAAGCAAAGAAGGCAAGAATGTTGCGTCAATAGCAATCTCTACAAAAACTTAATCAAGCCGATCTTGTATCAATTTTCATTGGCCATAATCAAGGTGCCGGCATAGGCAACACATCGAATAGTGATGTCCTGAATGTGTTGGAAGATATGAAGTAACACATGTCTACAAGACCTACCAAATGAAACCCAGAATTAACTCACCAAAATTATAGAAAATATACAGAGCAACACAAACAGCAGAACTCACTTTTCCAGAACAAAGAATCAGACGTCTGATACCCTCCTCAAGATCAGAGTGCTCATTCTGATCCTTTATAAGCCGTTTAAATCTAGTCCCTTGTTTGTCAAAACCTGGGTGACCTTGTACATCATCAAACTCAGAAAGATTTGATTTGCATTCCTTGTGACGAAGCAGATTTTTGGGTGACATCACAACGAGAGGCTTACGGAATTCTCTGTGGATCTGCAAAGACATAACAGGAAACATATAGACATAAGAAAACGTGAAAAGTGATTAATGATTAAACAAGTTGTACTCACCTGACGCCTCAAAACATGGAAGTAGTTAGCAGGAGTTGTAACATTCACAATCTGCCAGTTGCATTCTTGGATTTGAGTCCGAAGAGTTGAATCCATCTCAGGTATAACATATGGATTGTCATCACTCATCTACCACAATAAACATATATGTTAGTAGGGTTGATCATCCCCGTTCCCCTTATAAAAAGATTCAAACATCACAGTCAAATTAGTAAAATGAAGGATGATAAAAATCCTCTGAAGGAAAATACCTGAAGGAACCGCTCCAATCGTGCACTTGAATGTTCAGGGCCTTGACCATCATAACCATGAGGGAGCATCACAACAAGCCCAGATTGGCGCAACCACTTGGACTCCCCACTATTTACAAACTGGTCAAAAATTACTTGTGCTCCATTAGCAAAGTCACCAAATTGAGCTTCCCACATTACCAATGAGTTTGGATTTTCCATAGAGTAACCCAATTCAAAGCCAAGAACACCAAACTCTGAGAGAGAACTGTACCAAAAAGAAAAGGTTCAAATGTAAGTAACAACAATGAGCAAATACCATTTGTCAAAAATTATTAGGCGTTTAAGGAAACGTGGTCCACTTTTTGACTGCCAACAAGCAGAAAGAATTTATTCCACAAAAATACTCTACTCCAAAATCAGAAATAAGAATTTTGTTCAATTTAAAGAAAAAATAAAAAGAATTTTTGTTCAATTTATACCATATTCATCCATCAGTATGGACCTAAAAAAATGCAATAAAGCATCTACATAAGTTGAGCAGTTGGCATTAAAGCATATGTAAAACAGATAAGTTTTGCTAACTTTATGTTGAAATAGATCTTATAACAGAGAATTTATAAATGAAAATTTGAGAGCAGAGCGCAAACTAGACAAAAGACAAAACTTGAAAAAGTATGGTGCATTACCTATTGCTCACAGTGAACATTTCCGCATCCTGGTTCATCATAATATGGTCTAGTGGGCAATACTGCTCCCCGGTTTCTTGATCATGCAACACAGAATGCCGGTGACTGAATGTACCTCTCTCCACGTCTTGACCACTCAACCGCACATGGTTACCCTCTACCAGCAAAGTAGCAAATGCAAGGGCCTCCCCAAGTGCCCAGTCAATTCCTTCTCCTGTTTCAATCATTTGTGCACGCAGTTCATAAACCTTCTTTACCCCCCTGTGAGGCTTAAAATTTTCTGGAAGAGTCGTGATTGCTTTGCCAACATTCTTCAAGATCTCTGGTTTTACCCTGCAAAACATCGAAACAAACTAAAGAAGCTGGAGACAGCAAAGAAAACCTATATCTAACGGAACCACCAACATACCCAGTGTTTCGAATGCGTGAAAGCTGTTCAGGTGACTTGAACCCAGACCAATATGCTGAAAGCCAGTCCCTTCTGTTTGGAACATAATCTTTGCTGGCCACGAATTCTTCACTAAGGATTCTATTGACCTTTTCCTGTATCTTATTAATGTCTTCTTGAGTCACATGCTGACATTCTAAGAGTTTATTTTGGTAGATCTCAAGAGATGACGGATGACTCCGAATGATCTGTTAGCATCCATTAAATCATAAATATGAGATTGGCTGGCTCATAAGAATTGACCGTAATAAGAGAATAGAAAGATATGCTACAATAGCAGTATAAAACAACAAGGCAAAATTAAAATTACGGAATAAAAATTTATAAGAAGTTGAGCAAGATTGAGCCTCAAATCTATAAAAGAACTAACCTTGTACATTTTGGGCTGGGTGAAAGATGGCTCATCAATCTCATTGTGGCCAAATCTACGATAACACACTAAATCAACCACAACATCTGAATGAAATGTCTGCCGCCATTCTGCTGCAAGTTCACAAACATGAGCAACTGCCTCCATGTCGTCCCCATTCACATGGAAAATAGGTGCATCCAAAGCCTTGGCAACATCAGTGCAGTACTGAGAGGATCTCCCCGACATTGGATCAGTGGTGAATGCCACTTGGTTGTTCACCACAATATGTATAGTACCACCAATTGAATAATTTGGAAGTGCACTCAGATGTAGAGTTTCATAAACTACACCTTGACCAGCAAAGCTACCATCCCCATGAATCAAAACAGCCATATTCTTGGTCCTGTCCATATCATTGGAGTAGTATTGCTTTGCTCTAGTTTTCCCTATAACAACTGGGTCCACAGCTTCCAAGTGACTTGGATTGGCAACTAAAGATAAATGAATTCTCTTACCACCTCTAGTTGGCCGATCATAAGAAGTTCCCAGGTGATACTTAACATCACCAGTTCCAGTGTAGAGCCCAACTTCATCTACAGGCCTTGTACCACCACTAAACTCACTAAATATTTGACGAAGTGGTTTTCGAACAACATTACCTAACACATTAAGTCGTCCTCTGTGAGGCATTCCAATAACTATGCTCTCAACCCCAAGATCAGCTGCCCTATCAAACATCTCCTTCATGCCAGGAATCAAAGTCTCCCCACCTTCAAGCCCAAACCTCTTTGCTGTTGTCCACTTAGTGGCCAAGAAGTTCTCAAATTGTGTACTCCATACGAGCCTATCAAGAATAACCTCACGGCGTTGCCTGTTGTATTGCATTGGTGTTGGGGTTTCAATTTTGTCTCTCAACCAGTTACATTTCTCGCGATCTGAAATATGCATGTATTCAAACCCAATACTACCACAATAAGCCTGCTCAAGCCGGGTTAATATGGATCTAAGCGTCTGCACAGGACGATTCTCTGACAAAAATCCAGCCATACTCCATACCCCCAGAAAAAATTCCCTATCCAGATCAGCTTCTGTAAATCCATAAAAAGCTGGGTCCAAGTCATCAGGGATTTCTCTTTCTTCCAACCCCAATGGGTCCAACTTTGCTTTCATATGACCATTAACCTGGTAAGCCCTCACAAGCAACAACAAACGCATACTCTCCTGAATTGTTTGGCCTGAAATTCCAGGAGAAGTAGCAGCCTGACCCACAAAATTTCTAAAGAAATTTTGCCAGGACTCATCAACACTATTCGGGTCAGCTTCCCAGGACCTCTGGAGCTCCTCTAAATAAACACTACTAGTCCCATCCAAGAAGTTATCAGTCAACCTAGATAAAGGTACAGGGCGCGGAACAGGTGCAGACTGTGCCTTTGATTTTAAAACCGTGCTATGAAAACACCGGGATCGTGAAGGAAAGACCTGCGCCCTTGTTGTATAAGAACAACCCTGAGATAGAGTCCTCCTAATGGCAAGCTTTGCCACGCCTGAACTAGCTCTAAACCACCCCATAACTATCAATCCTCACTCTGTAAAATAAATCCAATTCACCAAACAATAAAAACCCTTAATTAACAATATAAATAACTTTACTGCAAATATCATATTAGATAATAATTAGCATCAAGCACATAGCAAGTTAAATTTATAATGATTCTTGTCATATCTGATTCACAAATAATGTAAACAAACCAGCATTAGCAAGTAATCATAAGATCATCCGAATCAAAAGAATGACTCTTTGATCCACAATGCTTGAACATTCGAAGAAGAAATTTTTAGTGTTCATTTTTGCATTTGATAAACAAAATAGACTGAGAGAGGCGAGATTTCAGTTAGGAGAAAACTAAAATTAATTAAAAATTAAATAAAATTAATGGTTGTAATCAATGTCAGATAGTTCATAGAACAATAAGAACTAAAATTAATTTATTTTAATCATAATAAAAAAATCTTATTCATCACGAAAAAAAAAAAACGAAGCCATACGAAACAAGTAGCAAGCACAGTAAGTGAGAGAGGGGATGGCATGACGTACCTGAATGACGTGAAGTGTAAGAGAGAAAACAGAGGCTGCGATACCGGCGACGGCGTCTCAACGAACGATCAACGACGGCACGTCAGTTTAGCTATAATTTGGACCGAGTGTGGGCTGTGATAAGAATTTTAACATTGAGCTAATTTTTTCATCCACGTGTTCGAATTTTTTCGTAGGTTTTGAAGTGGTCAAATTTTGCGGTGTTCAAAAGTAACAATTTAATGATTATTTGGAAAAATCATTATTTTGATTTAATTGAAGTTTATAAAGAATCCATTTTTTCAATTACTTTTAAGTCACTAAACGATATATTCTTAGAATTTTTAAAGCCATTTTGAATGATTTACATGAAAAAAAAAAATTCTAAGTCACAACTTGTAACAAACAGCCTCTTCATAAATATGTAGGTTCCACTACTTGAAAATTTTTTTACAATATTTTTTAGCCAAAAAAATTATTTTGCTAAGAAAGATGCTAATTTCTACTGATTTGTTAAATAAAAATTATTTAGCTTAATTAAGCTTTTTTTTTCTTTTAGAATTATTGGGACGTCAAAATAAAAATTATTTTTTTAATTCAAAAGGTCTTTTGGGAGAAGTTAAGATTTTTAACTTTTTCCAAAAATTTTTTGAGAAATTATTTTCTCATTTATTACATTTTTCATAATTCTTAAATTAACAAAGAAACAAAAAAAATATTACATTCATTTTCAAACCCTTAAAGTTTATTTCTTATGTATTTTTCTTATTTTACCTTTTCATTGTTCAACAAAAAAAGAGTACAATCACCACACGAATCTTCTTTCAAATAATTTTTTTTTATAATATCATACTTTAATTTGTATCTTATTTTTAATTTTTTAATGTGTGTATATATATATACAAACACAGTAATTCTCCTACACGGACGACTGCATTAGCTTCAAAATGCCGATATCAATTTAAGGCTATTAGATTAATCTAATGGTTGCTAGCATTTTAGAGGCTATTGATATGAGTCTCATCTTCAATATTTTTAATTATTTTTTTTAAAAGAGAAAAAGCAAAATCACCTGATAGTACTTTATTTCATTCTCTTTCACTCAATCCCAAACATCAAAGCCAAATCAAATCAATGTATTGAAGTTGAAGCCAAAATGAAAAACTCCAGTGAAGAAAATCAACCAATGCTCCAATAAAGCTATCAGCCACCTTCTATCTTCTTCGTATATGTTCAAATTTCAATTTTTTTTCTTCTTTTCTGCTTATTTGAGCAAAGGCAGCCAATACATTGATGTATTTGAGTGATTTGGTACTCAATTTATTTTTTCTTGTTTGACTCGTCACTGGATTTATTTTTTCTTGTACTTCTCAATCTTGCAAATATGAGAATTTATTTGCAGTTAACAAGTGTATATTCTTAAAAAAAAAAAGTGTATATTGATTTTGGAATTATGTTCTTTACAGTTGATATTGAATGGATCCAGAATCTGCAAATGGTCATGATGATCTTAATTTGCACAAACAAAAAAGTGCCACAGTGCACACAAAATTCTGCATCAATTTGGTATCTTTTAAACGTCAACAATTTTTTGGGAGAAGTTAAGATTTTTAACTTTTTCCAAAAATTTTTTGAGAAATTATTTTCTCATTTATTACATTTTTCATAATTCTTAAATTAACAAAGAAACAAAAAAAATATTACATTCATTTTCAAACCCTTAAAGTTTATTTCTTATGTATTTTTCTTATTTTACCTTTTCATTGTTCAACAAAAAAAGAGTACAATCACCACACGAATCTTCTTTCAAATAATTTTTTTTTATAATATCATACTTTAATTTGTATCTTATTTTTAATTTTTTAATGTGTGTATATATATATACAAACACAGTAATTCTCCTACACGGACGACTGCATTAGCTTCAAAATGCCGATATCAATTTAAGGCTATTAGATTAATCTAATGGTTGCTAGCATTTTAGAGGCTATTGATATGAGTCTCATCTTCAATATTTTTAATTATTTTTTTTAAAAGAGAAAAAGCAAAATCACCTGATAGTACTTTATTTCATTCTCTTTCACTCAATCCCAAACATCAAAGCCAAATCAAATCAATGTATTGAAGTTGAAGCCAAAATGAAAAACTCCAGTGAAGAAAATCAACCAATGCTCCAATAAAGCTATCAGCCACCTTCTATCTTCTTCGTATATGTTCAAATTTCAATTTTTTTTCTTCTTTTCTGCTTATTTGAGCAAAGGCAGCCAATACATTGATGTATTTGAGTGATTTGGTACTCAATTTATTTTTTCTTGTTTGACTCGTCACTGGATTTATTTTTTCTTGTACTTCTCAATCTTGCAAATATGAGAATTTATTTGCAGTTAACAAGTGTATATTCTTAAAAAAAAAAGTGTATATTGATTTTGGAATTATGTTCTTTACAGTTGATATTGAATGGATCCAGAATCTGCAAATGGTCATGATGATCTTAATTTGCACAAACAAAAAAGTGCCACAGTGCACACAAAATTCTGCATCAATTTGGTATCTTTTAAACGTCAACAATCTTCATAATTTGACATCTACTATATAAAGATCCATCATCTTGTAACAATAAGTCAAATAAAAAGATTTCGTTAATCTTATTTTTAACAAGAGACATTAAATTCATATAAATCTAATATAGTAAATTGCAAAATCAAATTTTAATAAATAGATACTATCTCTGGAAGAATAACAGTAGCTACCATCATCTGAATTCAACAAATTCAAATTTGGTTCCCTATCCACCATATATCTAAATCATATAAAAAAAAATAACTTATTAGCAAAATGCACAAAGTCAAAAAGAATTATTATCCCAAATAAAAGACATATTTACTTATTGAGGAGCATTTAACAGTTTCTCTTATGGATTGACCAACTTGTCCACATCCATTGTAACGCCTACCTTTCTCTTTCGCCTTCTCCTTTGCCTTTTCTTTTCTTCCTTTAAGTCGTTTGCCACACCCTTTAAACCTGACTTCAAGTGGTTCATTGAATTGTGGTTGTCGAATAAAACTATCTTTTCCTAAAACTCCCCCATTTTTACAACTATTCATTATTGACTTAACTTTTTTTCGTCGATCTTCTAAGTTATCAATGAACATTTGACTTGATTCTTCACTTGAAACAACTTGATCAATCACCTCTGAAGCAAAATGAAACAACTTGGTCCTCCGCAAGAGTAACGATTTGTCCTTACAATCTTTTATTTCTTCTCCATCATCATCCACAACCTTCTCTAGTTTGGCTATTTTAGTCCATCTCTTCAAAATAGAAGCATCACGTAACAAAGTGACTTGCAATTTCTTCAATAAGGCTATAATGTGTTTACAAGGGATACCTTTATTATTGAATTTTTTTTTTTGCAAATGCATGAAACAAAATTTGTATTTTTTGTCACGAATGACTTTGTACATGTTACAAACATCTTTTTTCTTTTTTTTTCACTCACAACATTATATATCCTCTTTTCTTCATCCCCACTCACAAACTCAATCATATGTGACAAGCTATCCCATAATTCAGATTGAAACTTATAAAAAATATCACGTATATAAATCCCAGCCATTTGCTTCTCCATATTTAGTGGCAATTCCAACAATGGCAACAAATGAATGGTGGGAGGCAAAGTTACAAGTAGGTTATTTAAATTCATGTATTAAATTTTTATGTCACTAATTCTAAAATTATAATAACAGAAACACTCAGAAGCTGCAAAATTTTGGATTAAGGGACTAGACAATGCTTTTATATTAGATGAATTATTTTGTGATGTTACAACAATATGAGCAAGAGCTTGGGCACCAACTTCTGGTGTAACACCTCCTTTATACAATCATTCTAGTTTTAAAAATATTATTGAGGATGACATTGCTCCGGTGGATAGTGCAAATTCTGAAGAAATCAACCATGCTAAAATACGATGTAGTGACCGTTTAGAAAAGATTCCACCTAGAAGAAAGCAATTAAAGAAAGCTAACATGAAAAGATCTATTTCATCTAAGTTGACCAAACAACTTCATGAACTTTGTGAGGCAGTTAAGAACAATCCCCGTTGTAGTGTTCAGGAGGTTCTCGACAAGTTAGCTACACTTCCCGGTGCCAGCTAATGTCTCCTCTATTCAAGTTGGGCATTCGTTTGTTCACAAAAAAGTCAAATAAAGAGACTTTTGTTGCTTTGAGTGAGTCGGAGTATCAACTTAAGTGGTTGAAGGATCAACAAGATGACATCTGAAATTTAGAAACTATTTTGTGCTAGTATTTCTATGTTAGTTCTTTTTTAATTAAGTTTGTGCTAGTGTTTTTGTGTTACTTTGGATTAATGTATTATTTCATGATTTTTTAAATTTGTAACAACTTTTATAAACTCGTCTTTGCTATTATGTTATCATTTGACGATGATTTTTTTTTTTGGCTCTCTTGTTTTGTCTAATTCAAAGCTAAAGTTGTAAAATTTTTCATTTTCTTTTTAGATTTCATTTTTATGTTTTAAAGAAAAAAAAAGGCAAATCAAGTTTGGTATTTTTTCTTTAGATATCAATCATTTTGAAAAGTCTCTTCAGTAAGACTATTTATTATTTTCTATCTTGTATTTGTTACAGAAAGTCATCAAGTGATTCAGATAATGACATCAATGAACAATATTTGGAACAAGCTGCTAGAAATGGTAAGATGTTGATGAAATTATCCTAGCTATTACAAGAACAACGGTATACTATCATAATATTTTTTTAGTTAAAGGGCCATGTAGAAATTCTCCCATACATGATGGAAATTTATTATAGAGATACTTACTGGCAATGATTGACGTTGTCATGAAATGTTTCGGATGGAAAATCATGTATTTTACAAATTATGTGATAGATTAAGAAGTTACAGTTTAACAGCTACTAGAGGTATGAACTTGGAAGAAGCCGTAGGTATGTTTTTTATGATCTTAGGGCACAATCTTAGAAATCGAATGGTTCAAGAAAAATTTCAACATTCAAGTGAGACTATGAGTTGTCAATTTGAACATGTTTTAAAAAGCAACGATGAAGTTAACTAGTAAAGAAATTAGAGCACCTGATAATTTTGATGAAATTCCACATACATTCGACGAAATCTAAAGTATTGACCATACTTTAAAGTAATTTATTTAGTTTTTAATTCATGACTAATATATTTATAAATCATTTTAGTTTCTTGTATTAATATATTACATTTTAGGATTGTATCAAAGCTATTGATGGGACTCATATTTTTGCCTCGCTTTCGGTGGATGAGCAAATTCCATATATGGTAGAAAATGTATTCCTACTCAAAATATAATGACAACATGTGATTTTGACATGTTATTTACATTTTTGTGGCCTAGATGGGAAGGAATTGCACATGATACTCGTATATTTTTGAAGGCATTGAAAAATGATGATATATAATTTCATAAACTACCAAATAGTAAGTTCTTTACTTTGTAAGTGTTATTGTACTGTTTTTTTTTCTTCTTTTAAAATAAGAATAATTAATTTTGTTATAATTTATAGGTAAATATTACTTGGTTGATGGAGGGCTATCCAAATATGAAAAGTTTTCTAGCTCCTTATAAAAGAGATAGATATCATCTTCCTGAATTTTACAGTAGTGGTCTACTAAGGAATAATCGAGAGACATTCAATTTTGCACATTCATTATTGTGTATTGTTATTGAATGTACCTTTGGAGTATAAAAGGCATGGTGGAAAATTTTACAACATATGCCTAATTTCAAATTTGATAAGCAAGTAGTTGTTGTTGCTGCATCAATGACTCTACACAACTTTATAAGGAGAGAGACTACTGCAGATTTGGAGTTCGAGTCTTATGAGGGAAAAGAAGATTATATTCCATATGATAAAGAATCATCAACTAACATTAATGTTGATGAAAATGAAGCAAGTGAAATGGGAGTGGTTTGCGAAAATATTGTTAGGGAACTTATTCTTAGATAAACTTAATCTAGTTATTTTTATTCTTTTTTTATAAAGAAAAATGGTACTTTAATTTATAAAAGTTTAACTAGATTGATCAAATAATTATTTTGTTTGTCATTAATTTTTAAATTTAATAAATATTTGCTAGACTCAAATATTTTAAGAGTATTAATGATTTTATAATAATTAAAAAAAAATTTTAGATGGTCATCCAAACACTTCAAAAAGAGTTTCTCATTAAAAAAAAAAGATCTTTTATTTTGGTCATCCAAACAGCAAAAATAAGATAGAACTTTTACTTATTTTTTATTTTTAAGCAGAAGTAAAAACAAAAACTAAACCAAACAGACCCTTACATGAAAAAAGAAAAAGAAAAAAAGATTTTGCTAAGTTACAACTTGTAACATACAACCTCTTCAAAAATATGTGGGTTCCACTACTTGAAAATATTTTTACATTATTTTTGAGCCAAAAAAAAATATTTTGCTAAGAAAGATGCTAATTTCCAATGATGTATTAAATAAAAAATTATTTTTCATAACCTGATTTACCAGTGTCAGCTACTTGTCCGCCACGTTAACAAAACTTATTTATCTAAAACAAAACATTATGGCAATATCAAATCATTTTCCATTACACCTTGCGCATGAAAGTGGTTCCTCAAACAAACGGCACCCTCTATTGGTTATAGTCAATTGATGAATCAAAACTTCTCAATGACTTTCGAGATTCATACCAGCACAGACACAAGACACAGGAGGTATCAATTCTCCATTGTTCTGATAAAACGAAAAACATGGGCATTTTCTTGGATGAGAAAAGACAGAGGTTTCAATAATCTATCTACATCAAGAACAGTAATACATGATACGAGTTGATTGAGATCAAGCAACAAGGCAAAAGGATTGTCATATCATAAGTTCCAGAAATTGACTGAAGAAAGTATTGCCTTTAACATGCTAATAATGCTGATGATTGTGGAAAAAATAACAGAGGGATAAATACATGCATCCACGATAATGTCAACAAGATTAGTTCTACAACCGAATGCTCGCCTCTGGCAGAATCTTCTCCCTCAAGCCACATAATTGGATTTTGTTTATGTACCGCCACAGCAAGCTGACTTCTGGGCAGCTTGAGAGCCACTTGCTCCGGTATCTGGTTGGTTAATTTTAATTGTCTGAGGCTGCAACACCGAGTAAAAACATATGTAAAATATATGTAATAGGATTTGCACTGAAAGGTGGCATGAATCTAATTTTTTGGAAAGAAAGCAGCAGGCAGAAACTAAAAATTCCTCAACAAGTGATCAATACCTCAGATTTAGAATCTGATTCTGCAAGTCTTTGCTTGATATCCTTGGCAATTGAAAAGAAAACCTCCTCCACATTCAAATTAGTTTTTGCACTCTGCATACAAACTTTTTTGAATTAGAAAAATAAAAGAAAGGGTGTTTCAACACTCCAAGTAGAGCCCAAGGGTACATTGATACTTACAGTTTCAAAGAACTTGATACCATACTCATCAGCAAGTGCTTGACCCTTTGAAGTAGGCACAGCCTAAAAGACAAACAAAAAATATCTTTAGTGGTTTAATATCACAAGTGTGCACACATGTAAGAGCTCACTCAAATGCAAAATCACAGAGCATGAAGCCAAATCCAGCATTCTAGTCTCCGATGTAAGCTACGCTAGGTCATAGATCCCTCCACAACTCATCTTTTCCTCACATTTTTAGGGCTATTAAACAGTAGAATTGTACAGCCAGGGTCAATTATGACTCTCATGAAACTGAAAAGGAGTTGCCCACCAAATTAGTGAATCCACAATGCAACCCAAACTTATCCAACCCATTTGTTGGTATGCAAAGCCTTAAAATAATAGGTGGAGCAAAAATCCTTAGCGGTTTTGCAGTCAAGAATGCCCGGGTAGACAAAAATATACATGTACAATGTCAGTCATAATTAAATAAACTATGGAGGCGCAGCCTATAACCTTATCTTTCAGGGGCAAAAAAGAGTCATACATCCCTCCACCACTCATCCTCCTTTCACACCTTTAGAATGACCAGATGGACTTGGACAGTGAGAAGTATAGTTTCGTGCAAACAAAAAGGGGCTTCCTGACCAAAAAAAGACTGAGCACCCACCATTATGAAATTATGCATATCCCATGAGTGAATAACTAGAAAAATTACCCTTTTGCTCTCATCCATGTCAGCCTTGTTCCCAACAAGTATCTTGTTGACATTGTCAGAAGCATGCTGTTCAATGTTGCGAATCCAGTTCCTAATATCTGAACAAAATGAAAAGATACTCCATGAGAATTCAAGAGATTTATGGTAAACTGTATAATTATGAAAACAGGCATTGTTATGAAAAATTCAAAGGCGGAAGAACACTTACTGTTGAAAGATGACTCGTCAGTAACATCATACACCAGCAAAATCCCCATGGCTCCACGGTAGTAAGCTGAGGAAGGATATAAAAGTATATAATAGAACCCCAGTGTATCAAATAACTTGCAAGATATAATTCCGTACAAAATGATAATAAGTTGGACCACCTATGCCAGAACATCAACCCAGACCTCTATAAATTTCTAGCAACAAAACACCACTTTGAGCACAGAACCTCCATGATAAAACATCATCTCATGGAATAATCAAAACCATCTAAAGCTTCTAAACAATTTGCTTCAAGTTATCTTATGGGGTAAAACCCACATATAATTCCGGTTACAACATTACTAGTAGAGTTAAAAAGTTTTTGTGAGTTTGCATTGGTAAAATATTGAATTTGCACAAAATAGATGCAATGTTTCATAACCCTCCCTCTCATGGAAATCTCTTGTGCAGATTAGAGGGCAGCATCAACTACCACCTACCTATCTTCCAAATAAAAGACGTAACTGCCAGAAGCCCAAGCACAAACCTGTTGTGATGGTTCGAAACCGTTCCTGACCAGCTGTATCCCAAATTTGCAATTTAATCCGTTTTCCATCAAGCTCGATGGTTCTTATCTTAAAATCAATGCTGCCAAAAAAGTGCGACAGTAAGATTTGGATATACGTTTTACAAAGATTGAAACATTTGCTTTCTTAACTTAATTTCTTTCAAAACATGCAAGTTCTTCACCAATATAATAAGTAGAACTAATGGCCAATAATCCACAATCATCCACTGCACACAGGTCCGTGCAATGGTTACTCTTGATTCCTCTTCTTTATTACAGTATAGAGATAACACCAAAATACATTCAACATTCAACGTTTGTGAAATACCCTAGGATACAGACCCAATAGTAGTAATAAAACTGGTTGTGAAGGAACCATCTGAAAACCGCAGAAGCAAACAACTCTTCCCCACACCTGCACAAGTTCCAATGGCAATTTCAAACAAACAGAAATCAAAACCTAGAGTGTTAGCTACACAATAATGCAGGACTGAAAATGCATTCTCCCAATGTTTTCACCAAAGTTCTGATAAAATTTCCTAACACTTAAATTTAAATTAAAAAAAACACACAAAAAGAAATGAGAATTGCTAGCAGCACAAGCTTTTTAAACCAACCAAATGAGCTTAAATGGTTCTGTGGCACACAAGTAAGGTGAATATAAAATAACTGGAGAAGCTTTTTAGATTATAGGATACCTTGTCACAACGGAAAAGGAAAAAAGGAAAAGGACTAATTAATAGAGAAGGTTTGCAGTGACAAAGAGAAACATGCCAGATTGCTACAACTTACTTAATTAGGCTTTATAAAATGGAGTCCATGTTTTTAGCAAGCTGACCATGCATATGAAAGTTTCCCAGCCCTTTAGAACATCCCAAACATTCAACACCTACTTTTGCGTTCAACTATGTAATGCAGCAATACGAATGCACTTCTCCAAGGACTATTATAAATTTATAAGAACAACTAAACATACTAACTTCCAAGATTAACCATACAGGCATAACCTGCTCCTTCGTGACTCATCATATCTCACTTTTAATTTGCCGATTTAACTAGAGAACAGGAATTATTGGAAGTTTTCATATTCAGGAAAAGTTATTTCTTTCAAACAACCCCACAAAGAGTTAAACCCCCCAAGAACATTAAGGATTTAGGATCAATAAATGTCCAAAAATCGCTTCCAGGAATTACATAAGACGGAAAATTTGAGAAACAAATGCATCACATCTCGAAAGAATAAGCCACCTAGTTTCATGATACAAACAAATCAAAACTTACACCAACAGAAGAATATCAAAACAACCCACACACGCATTCACTCCCATATCTCAATATCACGGCTCCAATTTCCTAAACAATATCATAAATTTAAAAATAAAAGACTAACCGCTGTCACCGATCAAAAGAAGCTTGATGAGGTAATCATAATCAGCACGTGCCCTCGCTGGTGGTGCAGCCATCTCTTCTCTCTCACAACAAATCAATTACTCTCTTTCTGCATGCCAAAACCATAACACGCACACAAAAACACAAAAAAAGAAAAAAGAACAAGACAGTATAAAGATCAAAACCCAGAAACGGAAACGGAAACGGGAATGGAAATGGAAATGGAAAGAGAGATTTGCCTGAAACTGTAAGGGTGAGAAGATTTAACAAGTCGCCGGTAACATGGGAGAGATTGCTTGTGAACAGAGAGTCTGTGCGTGCGTGCGTGGGGGGGGACTTGGTCTCTCTCTCTCTCTCTCTCTGTCGCCCGCTTTCTTTCGTTCTTTCTGTCTTTCTCGTGTCCCCGTGTATCATTCGTTGGCACGTTTCTCTAGCCGTACCCTATGATTCCATTGGTTAGCGGAGGCGTACAACTGTACAAACGGATACAGCTGATAATAGCTCCGTGTTTGGATATTAATGTTATTTTATTAAAATAGTTTATAGAAGAAAAAAAAAATTGATTGTTTATAAGTGAGGCGGTCGGATAAAATCATATGAGCTTTTTAACTTTGTTTTTATCTTGTAATTAAGATAATACCCAAATCACTTGGGCTAATGGCTAGAGTTATTTCTCCACAACTGTGAGGAAAGTGGTTCGAGTTCCGCAGATGTATTGTAAGAATTTAATTTAAATGTATTTTTTTAGAGTTATAGAACTTGAGTGAATATAGTCTTTTTCTTAAAATGTGAATATAGTCTTTCTCTTAAAATAAAAATTAGGGTCTTTTAAATATTTGAGATGATTAAAAATATAAACAGTGTCATATCAAAATTGATATAAATAAATTTTAATAACTTATATAATATAAATATCATGAGTAATAATTTTTTTCAAAAAAAAAATTAAGATAATACCCTATCGCGCATTTGTATCCAAATTTTGATGGGATAGTTTACTTTTATATTATCCTGACTATCCTTAAAACCAATAAAAAAAAAACTAGTGATTTGTGTAAATTTGTTTTGTACCACTAATAATTTATTAATTAGTTGCCGAACAGTCTTCCGTTAGTTGGACCCTCACATTTCCAATTTTGTGGAGGTAGATTTTCAAATTAGACTCGGATAGATTTAAGGGTTATATTATCAATAAAAATCTCAATAGACATAAAATTATAATATACTCGAAAATTCAAATAGTGTTACATAAATTTAAACATTTATTTAATAAGATAAAAAAAGATCTAATGAATATTAGGATCCACATAACAGAATTATATGACTCTGTATAAATATTGTTTAAACTGTACATTAATTAAATAGTGTCGTGTGATACTGTTACTCACCATGAAGTGGGTATTATTGCCTACTAAATTGAAAAAATATAGAAAACTGTAATTTCTCAACATTTTATACACATTTTGGGCCTTAACACATAATTGCAATTGGGTTCCACTTCCTCAACGAACGAACAAGCTCAATCTCTATCTGGGTTAAGACAGTTTCGTAAGACGACCAATGAAGGAAATTTGATGGGTGTATAAGAAGAAGACACTTTAAAAAATATTTTAAAAAAAAGTTACTTTTGCTATAAACAAAACAGTATTTCCAAAAGCAAATCTTATTTTGCTAATATAGTTACCAGTTATAATCACAGAGTTGATAATAGTGACGATAACAAAACATGTGAAGTGAAAAACCACTAGAGCCAGAATATCTTAGGCAGATTCCACAAGTCCCCTAATGTCTTTTGATGAATCATTAAAAAGTCGAGAATAAAGTGAAAGCAAATGTAAGCATTAAAGCTTGTTGGTTCAAAGCATATGCCAAAGAAGATCCTTCCCCACCATTCAAACAATCCTCCTCAGCCCACACTATTTAAGGGCCTCTACATTCTTTATTACATCTCCAAGCTGTGGCTCTTTCAGCTGACCCCGGATCTTCTTCCCATTTTCCGATGGATTCCGAGCTCGACGAAGCCGGCCGCGACAATGGGTGGAAAGCCAAGAGCAGCGACGAGGAGGAGTATGAATAAATTTGGTAGGTCATGATGGTTATTGCACCATTAGGGCAACTATGATCTTTGGCAAATGTACCCTGTGGCTATGATTATGGCTTACAAAATAATTAATCATCTTAAATAATGAATAATACTATGTTTTGTCTAATTCCTCTCTTCTATCTTTACTTGTGTGTTCTGTTCGTTTTTGTTTTTTGTTTTTTTTTTTTCAAATTCTTCCAATAGTTCAATTGAATGTTATTCTTGCCTATGCTATTTATTTACCTTTATAAGATAGCTTTGACCACCAATACTTGTAAAATTTGTGCATTAATAATGGCACACTAAGGCCTGTTTGGTATTTGGCAGCCATGCTTTGCTTTGAGAGCACAGCTGTTAAAGCTTTGGTGAAAACTTCTATTTAATAGCAGACATTATCAACATTTGAATAATTTGATGTCGAAATCTTAATCGCATTACTTCCACAAAGAGTACTTTTCACCAAGATTCCCTTGATAATCTCCAACTCGCAAATAGATAGATTTTAATTTAAACATTAACCTTTCATAAATTTAAAAAAAAAAAAATTGACTGTTACCATCAAAAATAATTTCGTTATTTTAAAAAAAGTCCAATCATATTTCTTCTTTCAACCAGCAGCATATCTGAAAATTGAATCGAAAATTTGATGAAACGGAGGTGCTGTAAATGGCTTTTGAGTTTTGAAGCAAATTCTAGAAATTGGCTTCGATGAATGCAGGTGCTTTTAAATGGCTTAAGCATGAAGAAATTTTTGGAAAATTGGTTGAATTTTTTGTAACGGCCTTTAGCTTGACATAAAATCTAAAAAATCTACCCATATTCCACAATTGTAAAATGACTTATTTCATTAAACAAAATCTTTCTTTTTGGCTCCAGCCTCCGTTTGCATTACCTTTGCTTGTCGGAAAATAAGCACCAAAAGCTACAACCTGACATTAACATTGATCCGAGAGACAATTGTGTTTCTTAGCCTTTTTTTTTTTTTTCCTTTT
>MKYO02030636.1:0-59507 GCA_002013955.2 Citrus medica | reverse complement strand
CCGTTGGATGTTAATGGACTCCATCAACTTTAGGTGCAACTGTGGCACCGCACCATAGTTGCATCTAGTCGTTGGATGTTAATGGACTCCATCAACTTTAGGTGTAACTGTGGCACCGTGCCATAGTTGCATCTAGCCGTTGGATGTTAATGGACTCCATCAATCCAATTGCATCCAACAACTAGATGCAACTGTAGTACGGTGTCACAGTTGCACCGTAGCCTAATCCTCTATATATATATATTTTAATTGATAAGTCCTCTATATTCATTTTAGGTACTAGGTATTGATCTCTCATTTGTCCTAATTGCTTTCATAATTCGGTGCAGAAAAAACTAGAATTGTTGAACCGACAATGCAAAGTCATTAGAGAATGGCTCATGCTCAAGTCTGTGAGTGAAGTTAAAGAGTTTTTATGGGCATGTTTTATATGAAATTTATTCACAATTTTAGCTCTATAACCGTGTGCCAATTACTGAATGTTTGAAGAAAGGAAAGTTCAATTGAGGAGTCGAGCAAGAGGTTAGCTAGCCTTTATTGTAGGAGAAATTGTCTAATTGTAATTTCCCGACTCCCCAAGGGAGGTCCTGTTATTTTGGATATAAAGTCCATCTACGTGTGGGTTGAAGATAGTTCAGGGACCTTAGTGAAGATTACATTACTCATCTTATAAAGCACTATTCCTATTCACCACTAAGAAACAAAATAAATAAATAAATAACCAATAAAAATAATAATACTTATATTCCTCACTTACACAATCGGATGTTAACAGAACTTGGGAAAATTGATCACCAAATCAACTACTAAGAGATAAATGTGTGTAACACATAATATCATCTTTCTTCAACTAAAAAGTACCAATCCGAGTTTAAAAATGCATAATTAAATCAAGTAAAACAAAGAGAAGCTAATCCATTTGTGAACAAGTTCTTCCAAAGTACACAAACAAAACTCAAGTCCCATTCTCAATATGAACTTTGCCTAGTAGAAAAAACCAAGCACTTTACCACCAACATTCTTCCTTCTCGCCTCTTCGTGGTCCATAATGCCAGCAGAAGTTGTCAGCACAATGTATCCAAACTACAAAATTTTGAACATTAGTGAAAAAGTGAAGTAGATGTTATATTCTGATTGTACGCAATTTTTTCATTACCGTCAAGTATCAGGAAAACGATTATAATACAGTGCAAAACAAGTTAACGTAGATTGATACTGTCAAGGTCTTGAGCTAACCTGTCTTGAGGGAAGCAACCTAGCAGTCCAACCTTCAATCTCCTTGACGCCAACATCAAAACGGGGACTGATAACCCCACATTTGTTCAATCTTCCATTCAGTTCAACCACAATCTTACCAGCTCTGTGGTCATCAACATACTCAAACTCACCAATGTACCCTGTAGAGAACAACCAATTGAACAATTATATTTTTTTAAAAAAAAGTGGAGCATATAGTATTTTGGTGAGACAATATTGAGTTTCATGCTGGATGCATACCGTGCTTTTGCATCACCAGAAGAAACTTAATGATAACCTTGGAGGATGGTCTGATCATAACCTGACGCTTCCCCCTTTTCTCGGCATTATACATGCTCTTAAGAGCATCATTCAGAACACTAACTCTCACCATTGTTGCTGATACACATAATAGAAAACAGCATCAGTGTCTATGCTAAGCTTTAACAAACAACCAAAAAAAAAAAAAAGAAGCTACAAGGCACAGTTGCTTCCTGAATGATTCCAATCAACAGGATCTAAAAATTATTATAGAGTTGCATACACAAGTTGAGATCATTACCAAACAACATTTACAATCAATCATTTTTTTGCTTTGAACAAAACAGGAAGGGGATTAACAAGCAAAACAATTAACAAAAAACAGTAAACATATAAATTAACAGAGGACTAGTTTTTTCTTCAACACACCCATTATTTGTACCATCACAAGAAATGTGACCACAAAACTATCCCTCACAGTTATTCAAATTAACATCCAGAAACCACAAAATCATCACAAACTTTTATAAATTATAAGCAAAGAATTACATAGCAAAATGAAACAACGACATAGTCTCAACTTTCAATGGCAGATTGAAGCATATAAGACAATGTTAACGGGTAAGCAAATAATAATTTCATTCACACAACCATCAAACGAAACAAATTAACCAACTCATGTAACCAAGCAAGTCCAAGATTTTCTCAGGCATATTACACGTCAACTACTCAATGCTCATCTATTAACTACAAAAATCAGAATATGTTATACTATTTCGGCTTCCATTAGCCAAAAGAAAATTAACGTTATAATTTCTTAACAATTTTTTAGCAGCCAAAAATCATATTAAATAAGATGAAACCATGAAAAATAAACAGATCATGTGAGAACCTATGAAGATTAGATCCCAAATTAAAAAAAAAAAATCAGAAGAAGGCAATACGAGCGAAACCCGTGTTATAAGATGCGAGGTGGAAGCTAGAATCGTACATACCGTAGGCAAATCAAAGCAGGGAGAGGCGCCTCTGAAAGAGTACGTGAGCTGCAAAAGCTAGGGTTTTGGAGAGAGTAAAAGTGAGAGCGAAACCCTCGTCTTTATATATTTCCCTCGCCTACTGTGATATCCATTTACTAAAATACCCTTCAATAGGTTTTCTTTTTTTGTTGTTGGGTTCAATTGTAAAATTGAGCCCAGCCCAGATCCAATCACACCAATCGTTGCCCGCTTTTTAAGGGCCTTTTTTCTAATAAATGAGTTGATGATTAAGCACATTGCTTTTGGTCTAGAGTTGGACTATTGGCAAACCTTCTAAGTTTTTTTTTAAGGTGGTGTTTATTTTTTTGTTTAAAATTTAAATAAATTTGAATTAGTTTAAATTTTAAATAGGTCTAAATATCTGAATCTGAATAATATGTTTATTTTTTTGTCTAAATCTCGAAAAATTAGTATTAAGTTTTTTTTTTCAACTTAAAAAGCTGAAAATATATACTTTTATATTTGTATCCTTATTAAATTTGAATGTCAAATAAATAATATATTAAATACCACAATATTTTAACATTTATAAGTAAAACTATATTCAAGTGAATACATAATTATTTTAGAATTTTAATATATAAAATACCATAAATTTTAAATTTTATCGTATATAATATAAGAAAGAAAAAATATGGATATTTTTATGTGGGGTAAATATCTATGGGTGAGTTTTGGGATAGACATGAAAAATAAATTATAAAACAAGGATATTTTTGACATTAGCAAGTAATTGACTTAATTCAGATTTCTCCATTAAGTAAAAAGCTAAAAAAATTAGCTTATTTTATTAAGTCAAAATTATCTAAAAAGTCTCATTAAGTTATAAAAACAAATACCTCTAATTAACTTAATTAATTAAGTTAAGTCACTTTAAGTCATTAAGTTAAAAAACAAACGCTACCTAAGTCTCTTTTCTTTACATATTCTGCTCAATTCCTAAAATAACCTTCATTATTATTATTATTATTATTATTATTATTATTATTTTATTTGTTGTACTTTCTTAATAAATCCTTGCATTAATACTTAAAAAAAATTATTAGGCGCACTCTCTCGCCCTTCTCTCATTCTAAACCACTTTCAATCTCCTATTAATTATAGCATTCATGAATTTATGATTTTTATCTCTATCTGTGTTTATTTTTCCTAGTAGGTAATAACTTTGGTATATACATAAAGACATGTGTGCGAATCTTTAAAAAAAAAAAGCTTTCGTAAACAAATTTCACAAAATTATCTTTCCTACAAAAACTTTGTTTATATTTAGATCAAATTCTTATTTTATGACAATTCATTTTTTTTCAAATTTTATAAATTTAATGAGTTTATAATGGAGAAAAAAGAAAAGAAAACATAGGTGGATTTAATTAGATAAGTTTTATTTTTAATATAATTTAAATATAAAGAGTAAATTTGTAAATAAAGAAAAAAAGAGGTTTTATAAGAGATATAGAGGGGTGCCAATAGCGTCACTCTTTAGTCTAAAGGATTATTTCATTCCTGATAATTATTTTTTATTTAATTAATTGGTGGATAGCAGCATGCTCTAGATTAGGATTATGATGAGTACTGCTTTATCATTTCTACTGAGTTAAAACCCCAATTAATATTCTTTTTATGTTATGTAGAAGGATCCTTTTATATAATTGGCATAATTTGTGTATTTTGATCACATATTTTTAAAAATCTTATTGGTGTTGGATCACAGGTATTACAATTTAGACTCTGTCTTTTATCTTATAATTATTTTTTATATAATTAACCTGTTGCTTTAGATTTTTTATTAATACAGATTATATGAAGTAAAAATTATGAAATAGATAATATGGTTGCCTTATTGTTTCCAACGTACGATGCTGTATTTGAATTTGTTGAATATGATTATTATTGAACAAATTTCCAAATGGCCTCACATTCTTGACTTTGCCTAACATAACTAAAATTAATTGTGTCAATGGAACAATTATCTTGTCCCCTTAACTGAAAATAATTCAAGGGTGATACTGCATAAACAACCATGTATTTATATAATCAATAAACTCAAATAGTCAACGCCCAGAGCCCTGTCCTCACAAATGTGAGGACAACGGTTCGAGCCCCGCGGCATATGTAAGAACTTATTTCCTTCTTTAATTATGGTATATAATTAAGTGAATATAGTCATCTTTTAAGAATCAAATAATCTTATCCATTAATCAAACCTTGTTTTCATATTATAGATAGACAAGAGTCAAAGAGAACTAGACATTTTAGTTATGATGCCATGCAAATATATGGCCTGCAAATGCATGGTATTTTATGCAAAACAACATCAATATATAGCTAATCATGCAAATTCATATCATTAACTTTAATTGCATGCGCAAGAGTGTATATACATATAATATTCTAATTCAGGATCATAAATTAGTTAAAATCTAAAAATATTATTAAATTATTAATTTAATAGGATAATGACGTAATATTATTAAACTATATGATTTAATAATTTTTTTGAATTTTAATAAAGTTTTAAACCAAATCATTATTCTATGTACATAATCGTAGTATTTGATATTTTTTGTGCACCATAAGAGCCATCCAATATCAATGATAGTAATAAGTAAATAAGAATAAAACTTCCTTTCTGAAAAAATAAATAAATAATTAGAATATAAAGAGAATACTCAAGTTTATAAAAGACCTAACTGACAAATTCCTTTAACATTAATTTTGACGACAAAGTCTTGAAACACAATTGCTAGATAAAAATTCCCCCTGAATCCCCAACAGCTAATTGCTTCTTGCTCTGATCACGATTCTCTCTTTTAAATAGTCCAATAACTTATGATTTTGATTCCTAATCAAGTAATCACAATTATATAATCCATGCTAAGAATTAATTTCGTAATCATCGTTGGATTGGTGTAGAATTCACCATTGTTTATTAGCAATTTATCATATGAGTATTTATAATTCATAGAAATCTTGTTTGTATAAAATAAAACATTGGTTGATCATGTATTATTTTCAATAACATATAAAAAAATGAAAAAATAAATGCTTGTTAACAAAATTATATTACAATTACTTGGTATTTCAATTAATAAAAAAAAGTTATATTGTATCCGGACTTAAAATAAACTGAATCTACTTCTAATTATTTGAAATATAACCTTTCATAATAAACTTAAGGATTTCTTTATGATGCTGTATTTATTTTTACAGCATTGATAGTGGGACTAATGTGGACTCCTGGATATAAGAGTTTTAATCTGAATCATTCTTTTAATATAATGAATAATTAGAAAATTAATTAAAATATAGCAGGTAACTTACATGTTGCAGGTAAATATTAATTTTTTAATTTTAAATCAATATTAATTTCGGAAAAAACCACCCACACCCCTAAGATTTGCTAAAATAATTATACATGTTCCTTTAGTTTCATAAATAGTCACATAACCCTCTTAATTTCGTAAATGACTATTATACCTTTTCACTGAATCAATCTAAATAAATATAAATATAGTAATAGGATAAAAATAATAAATAAATATCATATGATACAAATAAAGTGTTACAATAAATATAATTGATAAAATAACATGTACAATAAAAATTTTGTTAATATTAAGTTATTATTAGTCTATCTTGACAAATGAACTAAAATCTATTTGGATAAAAATAATAAATAAAAATCATATGATACAAATAAAGTGTTACAATAAATATAATTGATAAAATAACATGTACAATAAAAATTTTGTTAATATTAAGTTATTATTAGTCTATCCTGGCGAATGAACTAAAATCTATTAATCCAAAAATTGATCTTAATATTGATATTAATATAGACATAATTAAATAAGATATTGTTAATTTTATAAATTATTGTGAATGTTAGGTATAATTAATTAATTTTATTAGTATGTCAAGTAGATTTTAATATTAGTAAAAAGAATATGACAAACTAATAATAAAAGAATATGAAAAATAATAATGTTAAAAATAAAATTTTTAAAATTGAAAATATTTTATAAAATTTTATCTTATGTTATGTATTATATTTTTTAATTTAAGGAGTTTTGTATGACCATTTAAATAAAATTTAGAGGCGTGAGTGGTCTTTTTCCTATTAATTTTGTAGCCTATTTGAAGTACTATATCATTTTATATCATACATCACACTTCAGATGTTGATTTTATTAAGGTGTTACGTTATTAAAAATTAAACTTAGCATTTATAATGTACTACAACTTTAATGTAAAATGTAATAAAAAATATAAAGACATTTTCGAGTAGTCAATTTTAGCTTTCTTTTACAAAATCGTATTATAAAAGACAATTGGTAAAATGTATTAAAAATGGTATGGAAAAAAAGTTAGTAGAGGTGATTCTCTTTATTAAAACATATGACGTAATACACAAACACACACATATTCAGTACTTCTATTTATCCTTATTTATTGATAGGTGGGAAATTAAAATCGTATGTACCCTAATGTATTATGAATTGATATGTGAAATATAAATAGTATTAAAAGTTAATTCGCAGACTGATGAAGTAAACCATCATTTATGAACATTTGATACATTAATCTAAGGTCAAATGAGATATATCACATGGTATTTCATATAGTAGTCATTACATGATAATCGAGTTATCATATAACATTAAGGATATGATTTAAGTAATATTTTAGCAATTTTGAGATTCACATTGATTTTTCAAATTAATTAAATGTTAAAACCCTTTCATGTTTGGCCTGAAATTACAACTTGATAAAATTACAAAAAAACCAATAATGAATGGCATAGGATACATAGTAAAATAAATTTTAAAATGTATTTAAACGTTCGTATGAATTTTGTGGAATTAAACAAAATATGTTGTTCAAGTGAAATTGTGAGAATATTTAAAATTATAGGGGTGGTTACTGAAATTTCTCCGAATTGTGCCAACCCCATGATACAGACGGTTTTGTTTTGACAAATACGATTTGTTAGCCACTTTGACTGTTGGTAAAATAAGTTCCTGCAAAACACAATTCAAACTCATCTTTGCAAAGAATAAACAATATCTCATCAAGGATAAAATCTAAGCGGAGTTTTTGTTCAATCAGTCGAACTAAATTAGAGTAGAGTTCTTAGTCAATTAATCAAGTTGTTCGGTTTTGAAAAAAATTTATATTCAAGGTAAATCTGGGAGCTGTCATTACAAAAAGCGATGGATATTGATGAACAAGGTTAGTACTGATATGTTCTTTGTAATTTGATATTTAGAATTTTTATGATTATTTTGTTGTTGTGTAGAGAAATGGTTATGACGAGATTTTGGCTATGTAACTATGTAATGACTAATGCTTTAAAATCAAACACTTGTTCGATTATTTGTCCAAACCAAAAAAAAAAAAAAGGCATGCAGAAACATAAGAGAACTGAGAATATGATGTCTGCCAGTCGTGCTTCTAGGAGAAAGAGGCTGAAAAAAAGAACTAATACATCATTTAAGTTAGTTGTTTCGATGCTTTCGAGCAGTTTGTATTGTTTAAATCATATCTTAATGTAGAAAATTTGAAATTGAACATTGTAAAATTATTTGAACTTCAAACAAATATAGGTTTCTAGGGGGATATAGCTTCTAATTTTTTTCCTGAGGATGTGATATCATTTAATTCAGAAAACTTCTGGTCTTGTGTAGTTTGAAGACAAATGTGATATTTGTGCACTAAATCCTGAATATCTCTAAGATGAGAAGTCCGAATTTGATTTCTGTAAATTTCTTCCACAACTAGATACATTTATCTATCCAAACATATATATTATATAATGTCATATTTTCTAGAGCAATACAGTTAAATCATGGAAGTTGGTTGATAATCAGAGGTTTGGTTGCTTCAGTGATTCTGATCAGTCAGCATTCTTTAAGCCATATCTTCATGTAGAAAACTTCAAATAGAAAACCGTAAAATTATTTGAACTCCTGAAAAATAAATCTTTCTATAGATATATAGTTTGTAATTTTATGCTGTTTTAATTTATATCAATTAATTTAGAAACTTCTGGTCATGTGTAGTTTGAAGACAGATGTGACCTTTGTGCACTAAATCCTGAATAATGATAACAATTAAGTGAAAAATTATGGCCTTGTGTCATTTGAGGATAGCTGTGAGATTTGTTTATTGAATCCTAAGTATTTTTAAGAAAAGAACTTGAAATCGAATAATGTAAAATTTCTCTATAACTAGACATATTTATTTATCCAACCCTATATAGTATGCAATATTATATATTTTAGATTAGTACAGTTTAATCATGCAAATTTTCTGATAACAAAATGTTCAATATTGTTTTTGCAATTATCAACCAAAATTCAAAAGAAGCAGAGTTGACATTCCTTCATCATATAACATTCCTTCAACAACTAAAACAACCATTATGCCAAGTGCGGTGATTCCTCATGTTCCATTTATTTTAATGGTAAGCACTTACAACAACTCACTGGTGAAGATGTAATTGGAAGTCAGTTTGAGACACTTACAGATGCTGAGAATTTTTACAATAAATACTCAAAAGTAATGGGCTTCAGCATTCGTAAGAATGATATAAGGTATGATAATGATGGTGAAACCAATGTGAGACGTTGGGTTTGTAATAGGGAAGGTGAGCGTGCTAAAAAGTATGTTTAAAGAAAAGATAGAATTCGGGAACCGAGAGCTGTTACAAGAGTCAAATGTCCAGCTGCTTTCAGAGTGAGGATGAATAAGAAGCTTGGTATTTGGGTTGTTAATCAGTTTATCCCTGAACACTCGCATGAGTTGACAATGGATCATAAGATTAAGTTTCTTGGATCTCATCGATCAGTTAAAGATTGTGATATGGCTCAAGCTATTGTGATGAAAACTCTTGGTATTAAGACTAGTCAAATTATGGACTTTTTAGTCAATCAAGCTGGGGGGTTATGACAATGTGGGCTTTACACTGGAGGATTTGTATAATTCATTAGATGTTGAACGTAGATCTACGATGCTCGAAACAGATTCATAATCTGCATTGGCATACTTAAAAGGAAAAGCTTATATGGATCCGAATTTCTTCTGTAAATACATTGTAGACGAGGAAAATAGACTTGCAAACTTGTTTTGGGCTGATTCTATTGCTCGTTTATATTATCACCACTTCGAGGATGTGTTAGTGTTTGATAGTACGTACAAGACAAATGAGTATGGTAAGCCACTAGTCATGTTAGTAGGAGTTAATAATCATTATGCAACATGTTTTTTTGGATGTGGATTACTTGTAGATTAGACAATTGAAACATACATGTGGGTGTTGCAAATATTTTTGTCTGCTATGAATAATAAGAAACTTATTTCTGTGGTGACTGATGGAGATCAAGCAATGAGGAAGGTGATTAAGAATGTGATTCCTGAAGCTCAACATCATTTGTGTCTTTGGCATCTACAGAGAAATACACAATCTAATATACGTAATAAACCTAATTTCATTAAAGTATTTACAAAGTGTATTTTTGAATTTTTTACACCTGAAGAGTTTGATAAATTATGGTGGAATATGGTGGAGGAAGAAGGTTTGCAAAATAATGATTGGGTGAACAAAATTTATACAAAATGACATAGATGGGTAGAAACATTCTTAAGGGGTCATTTCTTTGCTGACATGCGTAGTGCACAACGGTGCGAAGGAATGAATGCATATATGAATAGATTTCTTCAACATAAGTTAAAGTTGCAAGAATTTATTCTATAAGTTGATCGAGCCTTGTCACACACAAGATACAAAGAATTGGAGCATGCATTTAAAACAAAACATTATAGTTCTTTGAAAAGTACCCGTCTTGAAAGCTTAGAGAAGCATGTTGAGAGCATTTACACTCGAAATTTATTTTTCATGGTTCGTGATCAGATTCACAAGGAAGCTCAATTCATGGTGTCGACCTACGTGACTGTTCTGGATAGGCAAGTCTACCAATTGACTAAATTCGGACAAGCAGATAAGAGGTGGATTGTTCTGTATAACCTAAAGGATCAGAATTTTTAGTGTAAATGCATGGAGTTACAATCATCCGGCATTCCATGTTGTCATTTGTTTTATGTGATGAAGTCCTTACATCTTTCTGAGATACCTGATTCATTATTTAATAGAAGATAGAGAAAAAAATACAAAAGTAGTTGAATGTCCACCGAAGTCATTGGATGATAAATCCAGGGATATTTTAAAAATGATTAGGTATGGGTCACTAAGTATCGAGTTCAATGAGATTTGTTACTATGCCTCGATGACAGATGCTGGATACTTGAAATTAAAGGGTCTTATCACCTAACTCAAGTCTGAGATAATGGAGTTGAGTGGAAATTTGGAAGAGAAAAGAGGTAGATGGTCCAACGAGAAGAGAAATGCCAATATTATAAAAGATCCATTAAATGTGAAGACGAAATGTGCTCCTAGTGCAAGAGTTAATAAAAGTGTCAACTTGAAAACATGTGGGTGCTGTAAATTACCTGGACACAATAGATGCAAATGTATAGTACTTATGAATGTTGAGACTTTGAAAGACTGAATTTTCTCTTGCTGCCTTCGTTGAGAAATTGGCAAAGAATTGAAAGAGAGAAAGTTCATTCCCACCACATAAAACCTAAGAGAGACAAAATTATTAATCTGACTCTCGAATCTTCAGGTCTTCACAAAAAACATATAACAAACTTGGAAAAAAAAATTGCCCATTCAGATCCTAAAAGTATTGTGCTTCGAATCTTGTTTTGCATGCTTTAGTTGTAGTAATTAGTTCATTTCCATGTAATAAAAAAAAACTACATTCAAATGTAGGCAAGATCATGCCAATTTAACCTTTAGCGTCGATGCTGGAGATAATCAAATCGGGGCGGAGAAAAGGAGAATGGAATAAGAGCTAAGATTAATAAATGGGCCTCAGCTTGCTTTGCCCCTCTTTCTTAAACTATTGGTGGACTGCTGCTTCCACCATTAATCGGCTCTTTAACCACTGTTTTTACTGCCTGCCATCTTGTCATTTGTCGAAGGGATGAATTCGAGCCGAAAAGAGAAAGCATGCTAAAAAAGATAAATCACGAGTGGTTAACTGCTGACTCAGCCAAGTCTTGGCTTCACTTGATTCACCGATTTAGGTTATTTTGTCTTATATCTAATGTAGCGAAGAAGCTTTGCTGCTTAACATGCTCCAATGCAACTTTATCCTTTGAAGTTCAAACTTCAGGGCTACACACTTTATGTAATCCTATGAATAAAAAGAATTTGTTTTCAAATGTGAAAAAAGAAAATGTAAGGTAGTAACTAAATATATTATAGCATCAAAGCAAGATTTGATATGAATTTGGCACAACAAAGAACATCAAATTTGTGATTCCTTATCTAATGTCACCATCGAGCAATAAATTTAAAAGCATACCTATCAAATAGACGAGGCAATAAATGGAGAAAAAGTTGAATTACAAGAACAAGTTTACGATTTGACACGGTGAATCATTCGTGAACTGAGACAGCATTCAAGAATCAAATTTCAATACAACGACATAGGAGATAAACAGATGACGAATTTTATGAGATAAAGAAGGAGATTGAGTTTGATCGTATCTCTATTTTCTTTCTTTTTAAATTTAAAATAGGTTTTTCAATCGGTTATAACATTTTTGAAATAATTAAATATTTTCATTATTAAAAATAATGTGTACCGTTGATTACATCTAATGGTATAAATTTGTTACACTATTAATACCGTAAAAGAACGGTACATTTGGAGTATTTATGATTTCATTTCAACGAGTTTTGCTTAAGTTATATCTACCATGCATCGTTCCCAATGATACATTATACGAGTTTTACTTCACTTGGAACCTCGCGAGTTTAGCTTCGTAACTTTTTTTATCACAAGAACAAAATATTCTAAAATGGAATATATTCTAATAAATTTCAAATTATTTCTAATGAATGGTTTCAATCAAGAGGAAGAAAACTATTGTACTGATTCCAAATGTCATCACCTTGAACATTGAGTGATTGTTAACCGAATCTAATTAAACACAAGCTGACTTTCAAGATTAGTTCGAGAACAGATTTAATTAAGAAGATGATTACATAAGAATTAGGACATGTAGTGCTTTGGAGATAGCAACAGTTCTGATTTTGCTTGGGTTAATTAGACTGATAATTACGTAATTACTGGCATCATTACACGTGTTAATCCTTCAATTATTCCTGTATATAAATTAGATGAAGCAAATAATTGGAGAATGCGGATCATAGAAGACAAATAGAAAAACTGGATTGTTGAGTTGACATTTAAGTCACAACTTGGTCAACTCTTTTATATTAATTCATTCAGTTGATCATGACATATATATATATAATCTGAAATAAACTATGATCATTTTATTCCAATTTGATAAATTTAATATTTCAGATCTTGTTCAACATGGTCTAATATGTAATAAGTGGTTACAAATAGGTGATGAAGACAGTTAATATTAAGATTGTGTTAGAGAGTGAATGTATGAGTTATTTACTTAGTTTGTTTCATAGAATTTGTCTCAATAATACTACAGAAATTGTATCATGATTAAATTTGAAAAGTTTGCAAGAATCATTATTCTAGCGGCCTCGATTATGGTATCTTAAGGATATTATATCCCATTGCTTTAAGCCTATCAAATTATCATAAAGGTAGTAAAAATTTCAGATCTTATTTAAGGATATGGGTAATTTTTCTTAAATCTTGTATAAGTAATCACTTGTTAAATAAAAAAAGAAAATGGGTTAAGTTTTGTTGTGGCTACAATACTTTAGATCTTTTCTTCACTTTAGTTGTGGATTTCTACATTAAATTAAGCTGCTGCTAACAATAACTTATAAAACAGTTGAGAATTCTTTCGAGCTATTAAATGATATTACGACACTGATTTATTTATGATAGTGTATGGTAAAAATTACAAATTGCATTATTGAATAATAACCATCATCAATCATATGCTTGTATTATCATTATTATTATTTTAAAAAGATTCGTATAATTAATGAGAATCACCATCCCTTGTAAAATTTTAAAATGTTTTTCTTTTATAAGAAAAAAAATTCAATCATAGTTTATTACTTTTGCATGGATAGAGACGCGGTCTTTATGGAATAGAACTTAGAAGAGGTCAATATATGTAGATTCACTCAAAAATTAAGCCGTGACACGGGACGGACAAGCAACAACAACAATGGCAAGACAAATTGGAAGAGCTTATTTAATTTATCTCTTCAATTTTTTTTAGAACATATATTAAAGTCAAAACAGGCATTGGTGGCTGACTTTAGAGATTACTTGTTTTTGAGTTTTGAGATTATGAAAAACGTTTCCGAATTCTTTAAAAAATGATATCTTAATTTTATGTATTATTTGGTTATCTGTAATCTGATCAAGTGCACGCCGTCATGCATATTATTGCACGCGACTGCATATTATTGCACGTGAGGGGTCACATGTCACAATTTCATTGCTGGGACCCATAATCTGGCCAATAAAATCTTGACACATGACCCATCACTCACCGTGTACAAAATAATATGTACAATGGCGCGTGCTTGATCACAATTCTTAATTATATATGCGTAATAATTTTTGTTATCCATCCAAATCTCATTATTATATGATAACCTAAACAAGCTATCCAATTTATACTATTTTTGTATAATTTACAATATCGGTCGAGATTTTTTTTAATTTAATAAATATAATTTAATTTTTTAAATTTAATTCCTTGTATCATTAAATTTTCAACATTAACTATGACGATGACTTATAATTAATATCCCTACCCTTTTCTTCTTTGGCCATTTTAATGAAGCTAATTATGCTACATTTAGACATAATTACGATCTCTGCAATTGGGTGTCATTTAAACCATTTTGTTTTGAAGCTAATTATGGTATTTTGTTTTCATATATAGATACATGCAGAAGATAGAAGAAATTCAAAAGAACCAAAACCAAAGAGTTTCTATATTTTATTTTTCTTAATCATGGCTATAAAACTCTATGGTAAACGTGAGTAGTGGGTACGAGTATGGTAGCAGCTATATAGCTTTGCTGAAAAATATTTTCTTCTAAGCAATAAGCCCGAACATCCAAACAAACTACATATTAATGCTATCTACGCAATAGCTAGACAAAATTTGATGATGAATATGAATACATTATTATAACGTAAAGAGAGGAGAAAAATAAGCCAATACAATTTTGGAATGACGGATGTATATCAACTATAATACGCCTCCTAATTTTAAGCAATATCATTAAAATTGACAAGAAACTAGGTCAATTAATGGCATACCAATCATCTCAAATGCTGGTTTATTGTTAGTAAGATTTCTTGGCCTGAATGTGATTCACTTGTATCTTTGCTTGTTTTCAGCATTCAGCATTCTAGTTACCGTCTTTCCTTGAATCTTTTATATCCATTGGTGCTCTCATATATAATTATATGAATGGAGGAGAAAGAGCATTATTTTCTTAAGACTAAGAAGCCTCATTAAAAGGAAATGGAGTGTTCATATAACTAATCAGGAAAAACAAATTTGAAAACCACTTAAAAACCTTAAGTTAATAAGTTACGGCCCCAAAATTCGTGCGAAAGCAAGGCAAGTCATAGCATTTTCTACTTTGTAATATTTTTTATAGTTTCAACACGTTAAGTTTTGACTAGATAGGTTGGTATTAATTTAAGGGAAATTATCATTTATATACCTGATATTTACTCTGTTATAAAAAATATTATAACACTTTGAGGGTGTATCAATCGTCCACCTTTAATTGACAAAATATATCAGCCAACCACCAAATCATTAATTGTCGTTTGAAAGTTAACGAAATTACAGTGAATTGATGATTTTACCCTTGAAAATTATCATTTATATACCCTTAAAATTTCTTTTTATCACTTGTATATCCTTAAATTATTATTTGTATCATATGAAAAGACCAAATTACTCTTTTGACGTCATCATACTTAAACGGCAACTCACGGTTTGATGGTTAGCTGATAGATTTTGTCAATTTAGGGTGGACGACCCTCAAAGTGTTGTTGTATTTTTGATAATGGAGTAAATTTACTTAAACGGCAACTCACGGTTTGATGGTTAGCTGATAGATTTTGTCAACTTAGGGTGGACGACCCTCAAAGTGTTGTAGTATTTTTGATAATGGAGTAAACTAAGAGTATACAAATGATAATTTCCCTTAATTTAATCTCAAGATACAATTTATTACTATACCCAACACTAATTAAAACACAAGTCAAACTTAAATGAAAGCGAAATCAAACAGACAAATTATTAATTAGCTAAATAGCCAAAGAGCCGCCCATAGCTTAGTAATTATATAAAGCAATTGGATTCCTATCTTTTGATGAGTCACCCAGACGTTTCATATTCATGCAATAAATAGCCACAGTTTCTATAAATGTTAAAAAGCCTTTGCTGCAAGAAAACCCTTCAACTTCAAGTTCCAGTCCCGTTATTAGCCCTCTTTCCTTTTTCCTATAAAAGTTCTTCTCTTTAAAGTTGCTTTTTGCACAAGTGCTTTTTCATTTGCTCTCATCAGAGGTGAGAAACTTTGCATCATTCAATGGCTCCAAGTTTCATTATGAAATTATTTCGTTTCATTTATTTATTTTCTTCACATTATGTCATTGCAGGCTGCTGGTCGAATAAATTAAAAATGAGAAATTCTTTTTTTTCTTCAGTGCCTTCCCAGCTTTACTACTTTGGCAATGGTATTTTCCATTAATTTTCTATGAAGCTTGAGTAGAGCCTAACACAAAATCTTTTTGCTTGGAGTTAATTTTTTACTGGGTTTTTAATTTAATGGACAAACACATTGTGCGTTGTGATGATACTTAACTTTGTTCTTCTTTTTTTTTTTCAGGAAACAATGAAGTTCAGATGCCATATTTGGCCAATTCCATGCAAGTTGATAGCCTAGTGTATGGTTTCTTTCTATCCTTCAAACATTAATACACTATTTTAAGTACTTAAAATGTAGACAAGATATTGAAAGATGCTGCAGAGTGCAGGCAAATGGCAAAAGCAAAAGCAAAAAACAGTTTTTTTTTTTTTGGTGGGGGTGATTATGGTGTTTGTTGGAATAATCAAAAGCATTTTTTTTTTTTAAAGATCAGAGAAGTACTTGCTCGTTTGATCAAATTCAACCAGCCATTCATCAACATCAAGACCTAAAAAGAAAAAAAGAAAATTTTTATCGTGCCCTCTACACTTTTGTCTTGGCTTTTTATCAACATCACAGCATGTCCTGTTTGCGGGAATCTTGAACTGGTATAAGCATATAAAATCAAGGGTTTAAACTAACAGAACAGAGTCAATGAATTTTTATTTCTGTTTTTTTTTTTAGCACAAATGTGCACAGAAATGACTTCTTAATGGATTCCAAACTATCCAAAGACGACAACCAGCTCAGAGATGGAGGCTTTGCTATTTCCTATCAGTCCTTAGTTAATTGTCAACAAGGTTTGTAGCTTCCTTTTGTCTGTTTTTTGGCCTAGCTTTATCCATTTTTTGCTTCTGTGTTGCATTTAGCACGCAATCAATTTTCAAAATACTGAATTTACTTTGTTTGATACATAACAGGTATCCAATCTGTAACCACAAGCTGTGACAATGTTTCTCCGCAGTCATTTTTGCTTAGCCGAATGCGCTCACTGCCTCAATTTGATGTGGTATGTATGCTTTATTCATTCACCCTTCTGGAATTTCTAAAACAATCGAAATAAATTTGATACTAAGTAACTTGTTCTGCTCAGGATTTCGAATCACAGCAGAATGAAAGGACAAATGCAATTGAAGCTAATGACTTATTGCCTCAAGAAGGCGTTAGTGCTAATCTTGCTCTCAACAAGACAGCTTTAAAAGTGAGCAAGAAGATCAATAATAAGAAGAAGACCAAACTGAACTCATTCTGTGAAGAACAATGGCGCCATCAACTGAATGACACAACAACACGAATCCAAGAGCATAGAGTATGTGATTCATAAGCTAAATGATATAGCAAATTTCAGCTTTAAATTTGGCAAGTCTTGAAACTTCCTCTGCTTTTTGTTTTTAGGTGCCAGTGAGGAGAAGCCAGAAGCTAAGTGACAAGATCACAGCCCTCCAAAAATTGGTTTCCCCATATGGAAAGGTCAGTGTTTCACTCAATCATTAGACACAAATTTTCTCTTTCGTTAATGATTACTTTAGATCTTTTTCTTTTTATTTTTTTAATGAAAATGCTATAATATATTGCAGACTGATACTGCTTCAGTTCTTCAAGAGGCTTCTCTGTATATCAAGCTTCTGCAAGAACAAATTCAGGTTCATGAAACTGTAACCAAGCTCACCTAATCAACCAGACTCAAATTAATTTATAATCAATAATTCATATTCTTGAGTGGGTTCCTTAATTTTAATTAACAGAACTTATTTCAGATGCTGAGTGGCTCGTACAACAGTCTTCAAGTTCAAGTTCTTCACTCACTGGTAAATTAAATGTCACAAGACGCAATGCTTTCACTTCACATTAACGACTCAATTCTTGTGCCGACTCTATAAATTTTCTTCTGATTAAAATTTGGGATTTGTGAACAGGAAATGGGAGAGGAGCAGCTAGACTTGAGAAGCAGAGGGCTCTGCTTGGTTCCAATATCATTTTCACAGAAAGCAACGCAAGAAGATCTGCTTGAGTCTCACGCAACATAAAGAAACACCATGGTGGACACAGAGTTTTAGTACCATTTTATACACATTTTAATACATTGACACTGAACCCAAAATATCATCTTCATTATCTTCTTCTCTATTATATGTTCTAAACAGTTCATATTTTATTCAATCGGCTAGAAGGAATGACCGTATAGATGGTTAAAGTGTTCATTGACTTCAACTTTGATGGTCTAATTAATGTTTTATTCTTTATATTATGGTTGTAATTATCTAATATCTATTCATGCATTAAGAAAAAAGTATAGATGGTTAAAGTGTTCATTGACTTCAACTTTGATGGTTTAATTAATGTTTTATTCTTTATATTATGGTTGTAATTATCTAATATCTATTCATGCATTAAGAAAAAATTTGGGTTACTTTGCAATGAGTTGAAAATTTTGGAGGCCTCAAGAGTCAAGTCGTACCGCCTGCGGCAACCTCACGAGTGAAAAATGTGAGGGGATTTTCCTTTTTTTTTTGTTTTGTAGATATTGTATTTCTTGCCGTAGATAATATAATTAAAAAAAAAGTTGCGTTATCATGAATTATATAGATAAAGAGTAATGATATAGTAACAAATTTTTATATAAATTTATTTTATATAAACTGATGTGATATGATAAAAATAATTAAATTAAATATCTCTTAACTCACATAATTTATTTTTATTATTTTATATTTTTATTCAACTAATGAATTGATGTCGCATCGATTTGTATAAAATAAATTTATATAAGAATTTATGGATGTATCATCACAAACTCTTGGTTGAAAATAATTAAATTAAATATTTCTTAGCTCACATAATTTATTCAATCAATGATAAAAATAATTAAATTAAATATTTCTTGACTCACATAATTTATTTTTATTATTTTATATTTTTATTCAATTAATGAATTGATGTCGCATCGGTTTATATAAAATAAATTTATATAAGAGTTTGTGAATATATCATCACTGATACATTAATTATCTTCGTTGGGTTGGAGATTTAGATTGTTTTCATCAACTTTATACTTTTTTTTTTAATTTTTAACTAAAATAGCCGAAGTGAAAAATTCAGTCGAAGTATTTTAGAAATTTATTATCTAATAAATTATTCGACGTGCATAATGATTAGGCCTGATAATTGACATGTATGATTGACTGATGCACCCTCCGTTTTCAAAAATACCAACAAATGAATAAATAAATCACGATGATCACGTGAGCGAACGTGACTCACATTCTTTCCTACCTCACCGCCCATGACGTGGCAGTACGTTGGAGTTTGCGTGGCGTCAAGTAATTGGCAACACCTCTCCTCTCAGTCAGATCACCCTTTGGACCGTCACCGTAACATTAACGCGAACACAACACGCACAAAACCAAAAGCGAGAAAAAGCGAAAAAAATAAAAATCTCAAATAAAAATTGAAAAAAAAAACTCTATCTTTATCAGCCGCATCTATCCTCCTCTCTCTTTCTCACTATAGAATCCCTAGATTTTCTCTCAATTTCCCTCATTTTCTCTCCCGTTTTTTTCTCCAGAAAATGGTAAGCATTTCCACTAAATTTCTTCACTTTAGTCCACTATTTACTTTTTATATTTCCTGTTTTATCTTGTATTTTTACAATTATTATGAACTATTATTATGTTGTTTTTAGTGTGCGATCTGAGGAACTGATTGGTGATTTGACATAAAAATTTGAGATTTTTTTGTCGTCAAACAATGGTTTGATTATTGATTAGGTTTTAAAATGCTGTTATCTCGTTCGGATGATCTGGATGATTTTTGATTTGATCATGTGATATTTGTGTTTCATTTCTTGTGTGCTGTTTGTTAGCGTAATCTTTATTTTTGTAGGTATTTTGACAAAAAAAATTGCATTTAATTTTGTGTTGGTGACGATGAAATAGGCTCGTTTTTTCAGAATTTGTGCGATTTTTTTTTTAAATTTTTGTTTATATGTTTATATTCTGTATATTGTGTATATCGCAGCTAAGTTTGGACTTTACAGTCAGTAATATTTTGAAACTTTTCTTTCGTAAATTTTTTATTTTTTTAATTATTAACTTGACGACATGCGTACAATAAATAAAGCAATGACTAAATATATGGTTTGTTAAGAATGGTTTGATATTGAGATTTCTGTATGTGTTTGAGAAGGTGTTGCATGTTAAGAGGAGAAGAAGTGGAATTAAGAAGTTGCGGCATTTTGTTTCATAGACTTGCTCATTCAGGGAATCTTCTTGGTTTGATTTGTGAAATTGACTAATGATTTGTTGCTTAAGTGGTGGGTTTACGCGGGTGGATTATTTTGATTCAAGCCTATGTAGTTCTGTGGCAATTTCCGTTTTTCGTTTTCTCAATGTAAATGCTCACTTGGCATGGCCTTTTCTAGCAATACATGCAGGTAAAGAACAACATTAGAATATTTGTTGTAGAAGTTCTAATTTCTTAGGTTAGCTCGGTGATTAATAAATGAGTTATAATGTGGATGAGCATTTGAGTTGCCATTGGTTGGTATTTGATACTTGTCGATGATTTGTCCAATTCACAGGCAAATGCAGCATCTGGAATGGCAGTCGACGATGACTGCAAGCTGAAGTTTTTGGAATTGAAGGCAAAAAGGACTTACCGCTTCATAGTTTTCAAGATTGAAGAGAAGCAGAAGCAGGTTGTTGTGGAGAAGCTTGGTGAACCATCTGATAGTTATGAGAATTTTACTGCTAGCCTCCCAGCGGATGAGTGCCGATATGCTGTCTATGATTTTGACTTTGTGACTGATGAGAACTGCCAGAAGAGCAAGATTATTTTCATTGCATGGTAATTGGTCAATGATAAAGGATTTATTTTCCATTCTTTGATCCTTTTGTTTGTTTCCATCACAATTTTGCCTTAATAATTCATACTAATAAATTGTTGATTTACATATCAAGGTCCCCCGACACCTCAAAGGTGAGAAGCAAGATGATTTATGCTAGCTCCAAGGACAGGTTCAAGAGAGAATTGGATGGAATTCAGGTAGAGTTGCAGGCTACTGATCCTACTGAGATGGGTCTTGATGTCATGAGAAGCCGCTCGAATTAAATTTTAGACTTGCCTATGGTGCAATGGAAAGCCCATACTATATTGTTCACTTAAATGTAATGTCTATATCTTTTATGACTTATAACTTGCTTTGCTATCGGCTTGTGGTCGGAGTTAAATACTTTTTTAAGTTTTCTCATTTGTTATATCTGTGGATTAATAGGGTGAGTATCCCCATATGGTGTGATGATAATTACAGACTAATATATAATGGTTTGTGGGGGGTACATATCTCATTTTAGCTTTGATTGCTTGCAACTGGGTTATTTGCAGTAGTATCAGTGTAATACATCAGTTACATGATTTGTTATGGATGCAATTTCTTACATGAGTTAGTATTTTTACCTGCCTTCTTGACCATGTCATCCCAATATCCCATTCCGCCCTCACTTTTGCATTCCTAATTCGGAACGAATTCAATTACTAAATACAGTTATCTAATGTAGGGATGGCAATGGGGCAGATATGGGTTGGATCTATTCTGTTCCATGTCCTAATCCATAATAAAAATTAATATCCGTATCTGTTCCAGATTCGTCATGAATTCATATTTTTTGCTCCATATCCAAATCCAAAAAATAAATAAATATCTATATCTGCTCTAAATCTAAAAAAAAAATTAAAATCCAAATCTGCTCTAGATCCGTCATAAATTTTAAAATTCAGTAATGAAAAAGTAATAATTTTTTAGATTGAAAATTGAAGGCTAAAATGTATTGATAACAAATAAATTATATAATTTTTCTAAAAAATATAATAAATATTGTAGTTTATACTTTTACACCAAAACAATAAATAAGAAAGATAATAAAATATTATTCAGAAGTAATTGCAGGAGTAATATCAATCTAATATTTTATTGTTTCTTTCATCATTATAATATCAACGATATACCTACCATCATTCCTACAATATTAGATAATGACATATAAATTAAATATAATTTATATTCAATCATTTATTATTTTTATTATAACCATATTTGATTAAATATATGAACAACTATATTCCTTAAAAATTCTTTGGTCAATATAATAAAATAAATTATCATATTATATTACTTGGCTTGCAATTTGAATATTACATGTATATGCTTTGAGGCTGGCTGACCTTTAAATTTACAAAACTAACATTTAAGTTTTAAGAGTTTAAATGCATGATAAATACTACTAATATGCTGTGAATAAAATTTATTATCGTGATAATTCCACAATTGTTAAGAAACTTTTAAAATAAAATAAAATAAAAAGATAAGTGGATATGGATATGGATTTAGATATTAAGATAGATTCATATCTGCTCCAGATCCGTCTTAGATCCGCACATCGATATCCAAATCTGATCCAAGTCTATTTTAAACCGATCCAAATCCGATCCAATTAGATTTGGATCACGTGGATCTTGGATCAGATCCAATACATTGACATCCCTAATCTAATGGGTATCAATGGGATATTTTAGTTATCATAATTGATTAGAGAGATATTAGACCACTAGTAATAAAGGGATGGTCGAAAAAACAGAGAGGTTTTAGATAAGAGTACATGGCGGAGAATTGGTTTGATTGAGAAAGGAGGTTTAATAATAACATTCAATCTAAGCCGACTTAAGTGAAAACATTCAATCTCAGCAAACTCACAACACTTTTTGGGTTACAAAAAACAATTTCATTTGACAGCTCAAGTCAGTTTTGTAATAGCATTGTCCGGATATGCGGCCGAGTGTGGATGCAAAACACTTCTAAATATTTGGAATAAAACTAATTTCTATTAATGTTCATAGAAGAAGGAACTCATGAGAAGAAAAACGATTTACTATTTATCAATTAGATATTTGCCAGGTCTTAACTCTTCATTAGTAGTGACTAAGGAGTCAAACTATAGCCCAATATGGAACACGAACCAATCCCACTAGGGATGGCAATTTGCGGGTTTGGGCCAGGCTTTTTAAAGCCTAGACCCAAGCCCGCATCATTCAAACGAAGCCTAAGTTCTTCAAAAGTCCGTCCAATTTGGACGGGCCGGGCCTAGACGGACCTGGACCGGGCTCGGATTTTTTAAATTAATTATAAAATATTTTTTAAATTAAAAAAATATTTAAATTAAAGATAATAATCTCATATATAAATAGAATAATGGTCAAATACATGAAATATTAATAATACAACCTAATAAAATAACAAATACTAATATAAAAAAATTAAATTAATTTAATATTTTGAAATTTTTCTTTTTTATTTAAATTAAATTTATTTTTTATTCATAAATTTAAAAAGCCCGGGCCAAGTTCGGGCTTTTTTGCTAAATCCTTATCCAGACCCAACATATGTGGGCTTTGTAATATTTGAGCCCATATCCAGGCCCACCTGTGCGGGCCGGGCTTTAGGCCCGCGAACGTGGGCCGGGCTTTTTTGCCACCCCTAAATCCCACTAATACTGTGGAAGCTAACTCCATATTTGAAAGATGGTTCGCTATGTAGTAAATCACTCAGAATATAATAATATTTTTACTGAATTGTATCACCTCTTGAAAAGAAGGGGGTCCGTAGCTCGGTGGTACAGCATTTGACTCCAGAGGTCACAGGTTTGAACCCAGTTGGGCCCTTTAACTAATTTTTACACACACGCACACACATGTTGTTTGATTAAATAATATCATTAATACACGAAGTTTGTGGTTTAATACATAGGGTTTGTGGTACTATTTTCATAAAATAATATATTTGAACTGGATTTGTAGTGAGGATGGAAATTTAATCCAGACCCAAACGAACTCGAATAATCCAAGTCGAGTTCAACCTGTATTGAATTAAAATAAATTTGGTATCTAAATGTAATTTTATCGACCTTAAACATATCTAGTCCAGATTCGAATGAACCCGTATATGTGAAACTTGAACCCAAATATTTTTTATTTTAATATTATTTTTTAAATTATATTTTAATATAAATAGAAAAAAAAATCAGTTGATGCCCTAAATTGCAATTCACACTTTCACAGCCTTGGCCGCCTAAGTCTTCTTTTCCCTCTCTCTTCAGCTCTTCTCTTCATCAAATCATCGTTGTCACTCGTCATTACTTCACCAAGTTCGTTGTGCTCATGTTCATCATCATTATCAGCTTCCGTTTGGCCGCCGTTTGTCCACCTTTGCAAATTGAGATCGCGGTTATGACGTTGTGTTCATCATCATTATCATATTACCAGTCGTCGCCGTTTGTTGTTTTGTTAGACACTGGTCCTTTAAGTTTGTGAACTGAATCCATGAATCGTGAGCTTGAGTTGCAGACATGGATTTGTATTTTGTGGATGTTATGGACTTGTATTTGTGAATGGTTTATTGATTTGAAACATTGAAATTTGAAACTTGTATTTGATTTTTGTTGAATATGATTTGTACTTTATTTTTTTTTAATATTTTTTATTTGTATGTGATCCAGGTTTAAAACCTACAATCCAGGAATCTAAATTTTTTCATGTTTAACCCAGACTAGACTCGAAGTCATAAAAATCAAGTTTAAATCTAGATCCAATACAACATTTTGGTATTCAGGTCCAGAATTATGAAGACTAGATCTAGACCCGAACTCGAACTCGGATTTTGTCATCCTTAATTCCTACTAATTATTCCATTCTAAACAAACATGAAGATCAATTGTGCTGAAGGAATAACCATATACATTATGATGTGATTACCTATGAGAGGCATAAAAATGACATAAATTTGCTGTGTTTGATCAAGTACTATCATTAATACAAGAAGTTTGTGGTACTACTTTCATGAAATTATATATTTGAGCTAGATTATTACTAAATTATTCCATTCTAAGCAAACATGAAAATCAAGTGTGGGGAGGGAATTACCATATATAATATCATGTAATTACCCATGAGAGGAGTGAAAACAGTACAAATTTGCTGCTTAGGCCAGGCATGGTAGGTTTTCAGTTGCAGTGCCAGTTTCAATTTTCAACACAAATTAAAAATGCGTACACAGTTGCTAAAAGAAGAAATCATAAAACCTTAGTTAGCAAATTTCTTGTTCCAACTAAGCTACATATAAATCAAGCAGCCAATACAACATCTATATATATATATAATCTGCTACTTTGACAGAACCACTCCATGCATCTGGCCATTAAAAAAAAAAAAAAAACTTTAGTCAGCAAGAGTCATTGCTGCAATGCAATATTGAATTAAGTTGTCAATATGAAACAATTTTGAACAGGTCTAAATCTATCTTTATACAATATGCAAGATGAAAAAGTGGTTTCATACTCTGACGCAAGCTAAGAACTCACACTACCATCATCAACAGGGACCTTCAAAACTGACCATGACTTACATTCAATAAAGGATTACTCAAACTTACCTCTCAAGGTGAAGGGAATGCTTTAGATCGCCAAGAATAGGCCTCTGAATTTTGGGATTCCCCTTTTATTATTTGTATGTAATGTTCCATATTATGTGCATCTTCATTTACGATATCAATGGACATTGTATCTTTAGTAATAATTATATCAAACAATGATGGCATGGCCCTTTTAATAGAAAAAAAGGACAATAGATGGTTTCGATGAAGGCACTGTAAGCGTAAAAAACCTTTTCTCTATCATGGTCTCTGTAAGCACCGGGCTGCAAAACATCAAATACGAAAATTTTCAGTAAGTTTTCTACTTGACAAAATTCAAACAAATTTTTAATACACTCAATCCTCAAGATTTTTATCCACTCCTAGATCCTACAATTGAATATAAGTTTTTTAATGTTGGGTAGTAATCCTTAGTCCTAATAATATAGAAGTAAAATATGTACTACATTAATCTTATATTATTGGCATCATGCAAAATCGTTAGGGATACCAAGTCATTACCAATGGCCAAAGAATTCGAATCCAGCCTCCACCCACAAAGATCTTTTCTCGATCTCAAGTGATGTAGAGAAAAAAATATACTCCATATTGATCTTATACTAGTGTAACTATGCAAAGTTAGGATGGCAAATTTGAACTCCTTAAATTTTTTTTGTTAAACCATTCTCTAAATAAATCCATAATTAAAATTTGAAAATTATTCATTTATTTATATAATTTTGAGAATTCTGAAAATAAACCTTAATAGAATTTTTGTACATTAATATTTTTCTAATTATTCTTGATTTAATGAAGAGACTTTGTTAAGTTGAAGAAGAATATTTGCCTTTCGTAAAGATCAATTTCAATTAACCATTGGATATAATTGCACGGCTGAAGATGTGACACAGAGCTTATTTTATTTAATTTTTTTTGGAGAAAGGTACAAAAATATATATATATATATATATAAATACTATTATATACTGTAGGTATTACAATTAATATTTACAAACAGATTCTACAATTGGAATTTTCTTCGTGGCATGTACTCCTCTGAAGCGTTGCCCAAATTCTTTAAATCCTCTCAAATATTCGAAGGCTATCCACTTCACTCATATTTTATAAAGAATAAACTGGCTCCACTCAATTATTTAATAATTAAGGGAGGATTGTAAATAAATTTCATAAATATTTTTATGGAGACTCGAACCCTTACACTCATTATTGTAAGTATAAAGATTCTCCCACTGGATCAAAAGCCAATTGGTGTACAAATATTATATTTAACTACGCACCAAAGCTCACTTTATTTCTTCTCCCCCATTAAAATCTTAACACGCAAAAGCAACTCCCGTTCCGCCCCATTGATCATACATATACTAAAACTCTTATTTCTCCTCATCCAACAAGAACCACAACTTTTTGAAAAGCAGCCCAGGATTCAAAATCAATCTTCAAAACGAGAAATATAAAATAATCAATTCTAAGTTTTTATTATTTGGTGTGGCAAATTGGAGAATAATTGGTGTGATTGAGAAAGGATATTTAATAATAACATTTAATCTAAGCCAACTTAGTGAAAAAAATTAAATCTAAACAAATTTATAACAGTTTTAGGTTTATAAATAACTATTTTATCTGACATCTTAAATAAATTTTGTTATAATTTTGTCTGGATATTTGACTTGGGAGTGGATTCAATATACTTCTAAATATTTAGAATAAAATTAATTTCTGGCACGTTATGTGGTTTTCATGAAGGTAAAAAAGAAGAGTAATAAAAACTGAATTCCGACTAATTTTTTTACATTCTAAATAAACATGAAGATGAAGATCAAGGATAAAGGCATAAAAACGTCACACATTTGCTGCTTTGGCTTTCAAAGACATTGCAATTTTTCAATTTCCAACACAAATGAAAAATTGTGTGCCCACATGTGCTAAAAGAAGAAATCTCAAAACCTTTGTAAAGGAATTTCTTGTTCCAACTAAGCTACATATAAATCAAGCAGCCAATACAAAATCTAATAAATGATATTTTTAAAAAGAAAAATTTAATTCGAGTTTCAATCTGCTGCTCTGACAGGATCACTCCATGCATCTCGCCATTCAAACAATATCTTCAATCAACAAGAGTCATCACTGCAATGCAAGTAACAGGAACAACAGTGAATTATGTTCTCAATTAAAAAAACAATTTTGAACAGGTCCAAATCTATCTTTATACAATATGCACAGATGAAAAAGTGGCTTCATACTCTTGACACAAACCAAAACCAAGAACTCACACTACGATCATCAAGAGAGAACAATGGTTTGTTTCAAAACTGACCATGATTTACATTCAGTAAAGGATTACTCGAACTTACCTCTCAAGGAGAAAGAAATACTTTAGATCGCCAAGAACTCACACTACGATCATCAAGAGAGAACAATGGTTTGTTTCAAAACTGACCGTGATTTACATTCAGTAAAGGATTACTCGAACTTACCTCTCAAGGAGAAAGAAATACTTTAGATCGCCAAGAAAAGGCCTCTGAATTTTGGGATTCCACTTTTACTATTTGCATGTAATGCTCCATGTTATGTGCATGCTCATTTATGATATCAGTAGACATTGTATCTTCAGCTAGTTTGATTGCAGCCATTTGAGACAGCTGAAAAGTCTCTCCTGTGTCTTGCAGCTTCCTTGCAGTTTCCACCTCACCGAGCATCACAAGGAAAACCACCAATGATTTAAGCTCTTGCTTTGCTCCAACGGTTAGAGACATGCCCTTCAAATGATCCACCAGAGCCATCTCTTCCCCAGGGCTACAACACCAGTGAACAATTTTACCCTTTAGATTGTGAATGAAATAGTAAATAACAAGGAAATTGGTCACCGAATGTGTGAATCACCAAAAATACCTGCCAGGACGAATCTTCCCTCTATTTCTCTGGCGCTTCGATTCTCTTGCCTTACTAGCTGCAGTTGACTTGGTGGAAGCAGCAGAACTCTTCGGTGTACTGCTCCTGGAACAATAAAACCGCTTGAAGCAACTCAGATTGATACAAAACAAACATTTGAAAAATGAAAAACTGAAAGGGGATATTTTTCATTTGGCAATTTGTCCAGATAGGGCAGTGGAAGACAATTATTTCGAAAGGAAGCCAAAAAGATCTAGATATGGTGGGGCTGTGGTGCGTATAGGAGAGGGAGGAAGAGTAATGGAAATGGCTCCATAAAACACCTGGGAAAAATGGTTCTGAGCAAAAACCAGAAACAGTGGGCACATACACGCAACATATTTAGGGCATTCAATTGCATTACAGCTATGTGAGAAGCGTGATAACAGGGTACAAGGAGAAGGGTTGGCATTGGGTGTACAGAGGAGTAGTGTCTAAGCAAATTATGCTGCAAGAAAGATGAAAGAGAAATCCCCATGACCTATAAAAAATGCTCAAACGTGGATTGATATATAGAAACATAAAAGTAAGAATGTGGTTTAAGCAGCTCAACCTAATTGAGAAACAGATGACCGGGATTAGACTAAATAATAGCCACAACATATCCAGAATAGAATGTTCTTCAATAAAGTTCAAGTCATCATTCACCGAGATTATTGAAAATATAAATCAGATACTTAAGGAGTTGCAGGTATAAGGACTGATGCAAATAACAGACAATTTAATGTGTGATGAAAGAGGATAATAGCACTATATCACCACTTCTATGATTCCATTAATTATAGAAATCACCACTTATTACTTTATACTCATATTATGATATTTATTGTCAAGAAAAATGCAACAACAGCCTTATTATAGAACCCTAATGTTTGATAAGATATGGGTTAGCTTAGTAGATTGACAATATCAAATTCAACATTCCTAAGAGAGGAAAATCAAGAGATCTAGTAAAGCAAGATGTAACTATGGAAGCTAATAAAAAAGAAATAGAGGTGTAATTGACATACCCAGTGGTGTACACACTCATTCCACTGAAAGTACTGCTTGTTTCTGAAACAGTATCATCATCGAGATCATTCATTGACCGATCCTCTGACTGAAGCTTAGCCACAAGTAGCAATCTTCTTTGTCGAACAGCTAAATAGCGAGTCAAGTACTTCCCTACTTTCTCCAAACCTTCCTTGTATTCACCAATTAGACTGCTTGCACATTCCAAAGATGCATGCTTCACTTTTGTGATTAAATCCTCTCTCCTGTGCATGAAAGCAACCCTCAAAGCCTCCTCCCAGTCCCTTGCATCAATTAATAAACTTATACCATTGGTAACATCCCCACAATAATCCAGAGCAATTTTGGCAGCTTCCCCTGGTTTACCAAGGGCTTGGAGTTCTTCACAAAGCTCCTGAGCCAGTTTTGTAACTTCATCTTTTCCCAATTTAAGAAGTCCAGCAACTGTCAGCACCCCACTCCAATTACCAGAAGCACGGTACGCCTTCATAGCCTTTTCCAAACTGGAACAACAAAAATAGGTAGTAGCAGCATCTTCAAAGCATTTTTCATCACTAAGATGATCTGCCCAAGCCTCAAGGACCTGCTCCATCTTGGCAGGATCAGTTATCAGTTTAAGTCCAAGTGGAAAAAGTTGAGGATATTTCTTCATGAGGTTCAAACAATCTGCATAGTAGGAATCACCCATGGAAACAATGTGTTTGAGAGCATTCTCAAACCTCTGCAGCCTAAGGTCTATTGTATAGCGCATCAAGAGAGGTGGCATACTTTCCAATTCTTGAAGGTAAGGAAGAAACTCCTTTGGGTCCCGTTGGGAGTTCAATGCCACAATAGCAGTAAGGTTCAAATCATAAAGCCCTAAAGCTGCTTCATAAACAGCCTCTGAATCTGCTAGCCACAAGAGATGCTTCAGTGCTTCTTCAGCAGAAGGGTAAGACATTCTCCTTCGTTCATCAGAACCCCATAATTCAGTTTCACGGATAATTTTTATCCTCTCCAAAGCTTCTTCAAGAGCTGGGGGATCACTACGAGCTAGAGTAGTCAAGATGCAAAGTTCCCTGGAAGGACTTTCTGGTACCTTCTCCTCAAGAGCCTTTCTTATGGCCAGCAGGACTGAGGATACCTTGTTACATTCAGAAACCTTGAAATCTTTGGCCGGCAAATCTTTAAACTCCTCGCGGCAAGGTAGAGAGAGAAATTGAAATTTCTTATATAGAGTTTCTGTTATATTTTCATTCTTTATTGCACAAACAAACTCAGTTATGTAGCTCAAATTGTTAACCTGCCTAACAAACTCTGAAGCTGATTGGAGAAATGCTTGCCAACCACAATGATCAACAATAACATTAAAATCGATCCTATGCCGCCTTACCATTACTAGAGCATCTCTGAAACGACCTTGGATCAAAGCGTTGACAATTGAGGTCAGAACCAATTTTCTTGGGTACATGCATTCTAGGTTTCCACGGTTTGTTTGTAATATGACTGCAGCTTCATCTCCATGGAGGACACCAATAACTTTGGCTCCTCTTTCCCAAATATTTATGTAGCTTATGTTTTCTTCTTTCCTTCTATTACCAACATGGGTGAAGTTCTCGTACTTCAATGCTAATTCTCCGTGCAATATATCGCTAATGTCAACAATAAAGAGCAAATCCTGTTTAGTTGCAAGAATCAAATGAGACATCGCCTGGTCAGCTGACTTAGAGTAAAAAGAGAAACTGCTGCAGTTGTTGCATACTATTTTTCCACTAACATGCAACCTACCACCATCATCAAGTCCAAAAAGTAAAGGCTTCAATGGCCCATTGGTACCAACTGAAACAACATTCATCCAAGCACAAGATGATGGAAAACTTGCATCATCATGTGTCAAAGCACCTCCGGTCAGTCCCACCCTTGACATGTACTCGGAGATTTTTCCACCATGAAACTGAAGAAACGCTGAATATTTTTTAGTATTATTAGGAGCAATAGCAATTACCAACCCTTCCAGAGGAACTTGAGTGGAAACTTTTGCATGCCATCCTGAACACGTCAATAAACCTTGGACATGATCCTCAGAGCGTGCAAGCTCAATCTCCTGCGCATAAAAACCAAGCAGCCCATCCTCATTTAATGCGGCTCCTCGAAAGTAATTGCTATGACTGGACCCATGATGAGAAACAGAAAGAAGTAGATGTGAGCCTAACCATATTAGATGTATAACTGATCCAAATGCAGTTTCAGAAATACAAGCTTCAACAACAAATTCTGTGCCTTCTAGTTCTTCCAACATATCAGCTGCAGGAAGGTCCACGACACACAAGCATCCATCTGATAAAATTGCAGCCAAACAATTCTTAGAACTTTTGCTATAGAAAGCCATCTCCCTGACAGCAGTTGGAAATTTCAGGCTAAATAAATACATAGGAGGTGGCATCAACGATAAAGAAAGGGGGGTCACTAGAATCTTGGAGCCATCAATGACTAAAGCAGTTGAGTTCTCCATAACAGCTGTAGTCCAGATGAAGTTGTATGTTGTAATTTGCCCATCAAGAGTCCAGCATATCAACTGCAGCGGCTTTGTGGGATGCCACATGAACCTTATGCTATCCCGCCACAAGTATCTAATTTCATATTTCAAGTACCAATGGTTGTTGCTGAAAAACCAGATCTTAACAGAATCATAATTTTCAAATCTGACAACAGCTGCAAGAAGATCTGACGTACAATTCCACTTCAAAAGTTCTACTGTTGAATCTATTTGTTCATTTATGTCAAAGCAACTCCTTTCTAACCCATTCCTCTCGTAGAAGACTACAGTGGGACACTTGTTCTCTGATTTTCTATCATAAACAGCAGCAATTTTTGCTCCGCTGGGCATCCACTCCAAAACTGCCCCCATGAATGCCTTTAATTCTGAAGAAGCTTGCAATGTTCCAGAATCTCGTTCCCAAACCTTTAGTCTCTTATGCAATTTGGAAGAATTGCAGAACTCACTTAGTGTGGCAAAGTATTTGCCATCACCACGCCAAGAAATGGGACTCTTGAAAGAAAATGAGGAAGATAATTCTGGTTCATCTGAAAGGAAACCAAAATTCAATAAACAAAATTTCAAAATACACTCAAAGTGAAAAAGAAAAAGAAAAAGAAAAAATACACACACAGATATATATATATATGGATATATAGATAAATGCATATATCCTATCGCCATCAACAACAGATTCTAAACCATCTGGTACATGATATGCAGACATATAATTACAACTCCAATCCCTCAAATGGCAGATATGAACTAGGCAAACAGATATTTTAGCTAAAGATATTTTTTTGTTAGGACCCAATTGGGCCACAAATGTCTATATTCATGCCATGCATCACACACAACAGAATGTGTGCACCCTCGGGTGAGCGTGTCAGAAATTACTTATCTTCACTGGCAAGCAGCGAAGGCGAACAAAAAAATTTTGCGAAAGAATCTGTGAAGAACGGAAATAGGTTTAGGTCCTTACGTACGTCAAAACCTTCGGCAAGCTCCTCCAGTGGATTTTCATACAATAAATCCCAATCATGAGTCATCACTAAAATCTGACCAAAACCAGTTGTTACACCCAGCAGATCTCCATCTGGACTAGGGGAGATGCACCTGACACCACCCTCAACCCTACCAACAACTTCTGTTGCATTACCATCCACACTATGCAGCAGTAGAAGCCCACTAGAAGTTCCCACTATCAACGCTTCTTTCTCCATGAGATAATCAAAAGCAGTAATGGAGTCCCCAGGCTCCAAATCGATGTGCTCAATTTCAGCAGATATTGTAGTCTTGATCGATGCCCTGTCATTCTGGCACAAGCATTAGCTTCCACTATTAGTCACAATTCTTTTATGCATATAATTTAACAAACTGCTTATTCAAAAAGCACTTGAAATAAGTTTTCAAATTTCCAAAATAACACCTGCAAACTGTTTCCTTCTTAATAAACCAAACAAAACACAAAATAAATGAATTAAACTCGTCAATAACGAAACACGGGACCAAGAGAGAGCTTAAGCTTACTTGGAAAGAAGACAGTTGAGCAGAGTAAATGTTATTAGCAGAAGAAGCGAAGAACAGGCGGTTTTGCTCGATATCGAGAGCCGAGAACAGTAAAATTTCGTCCTTTGATTGTAGCTCGAGATTCAGAGGAACTTCTGCGCACAGTTTTAGATTGTTCATCTTTTAATTCTCGAATATTAATTTTAAAAAATAAAAAAAATAATAATAATAATAATGGTAAGGGTTTTGTTTGGAGGGTTTTAGGCCTTTAATAGAGGAGGCTTTGTAAACTGTGAGTGGAAGAAGAAGCGTAGTTGTGACTGTAGCTTTTTTTTTTTTTTTTTTTTTTTTTTTTTTTTTTTTTTTTTTTTTTTTTTTTTTTTTTTTTTTTTTTTTTTTTTTTTTTTTTTTTTTTTTTTTTTTTTTTTTTTTTTTTTTTTTTTTTTTTTTTTTTTTTTTTTTTTTTTTTTTTTTTTTTTTTTTTTTTTTTTTTTTTTTTTTTTTTTTTTTTTTTTTTTTTTTTTTTTTTTTTTTTTTTTTTTTTTTTTTTTTTTTTTTTTTTTTTTTTTTTTTTTTTTTTTTTTTTTTTTTTTTTTTTTTTTTTTTTTTTTTTTTTTTTTTTTTTTTTTTTTTTTTTTTTTTTTTTTTTTTTTTTTTTTTTTTTTTTTTTTTTTTTTTTTTTTTTTTTTTTTTTTTTTTTTTTTTTTTTTTTTTTTTTTTTTTTTTTTTTTTTTTTTTTTTTTTTTTTTTTTTTTTTTTTCCATTATGGAAGGCGCACGTTAGATGAGCACGTGTGATTTTGCTATTGCGCGCTGCAGACTATTGGCCTGTTTTTATTCTCTAACCCGTACACTTTTGGAAGGTCCCATTATTGAGTTTGGCTTAATAACATTTAGCCCCCTCTCTCTCCAACTCTCGAAAATTTGTGTTTTATACCCATCAAATACAGTACTCGACGTTTTCACTTTTTTTTTTCTTTTTTTTTTTTTAAATTCTTATTTGTGAAAAAGTCAAGAAAACACAAATCCTCAATTCTCTCCCAATTTATCAAACTCCAGTAACTCCTCTGACAAAATGCCCTTGTAATGTTCATACACATCTTCCTACACCGGAGAGGAAACTCTTGATATTCAGTAGAGAAAACTATCTCCTCCATGTTTTCGAAAATACAGTTCAATGCAGCCTCCGACAATGCTCCATGTCTACAACCAAATGCTAACTCGAAAACCTGAAGACCATTTGATGGGGTCAAGGACAAAAGGATATGGTGCTCGCAAAACTCCCGCAGGTACAGGATTTCATAATAAAAATGAGAAATATTTAAGTGAGGGAGAGAAAGAGAACTAAAGGGAGAAAATTACAAGAATGGCTTTTTGTGGAGGCATAAGGTAGGTACGAGTAGTGTTATCAGTGGGAGTTTGTTCTCTGAATGAAGAAGCATCATGTCCGCCGAGGAATTCAATTTTCATGTTCATCAGATCTTCCAGGTTTTTTTATCCCCCGTTCTGTTGGTGGGAACTAACAAAACAATAAACATGCATCAATATATAGGCTTTTATTTGAATTGTAATTTGTACATGGATCATGCAACTCAATTATAATTTTCATTGTCTGTCTCACGATAGTGAAATTGTCTTCTTATTATCATGTTAAGTGTCTGTGTCTATATATATATATATATGCCGTGAATATTTGAAAATAAAACCATGAAATTTGAATTAACAAACTAGATAAAAAAACGATACCTGGAAAATTGTATCTAGGAAATGGCCGCCGCCTGTCTTTGTGGTGGCGAACAGAACCCATCGTCGCGGTGATTGCTGGCGGCTTGGCGTGGTGAGTCGGTCGATGACGATGGCATGCGTCTAGGGACGTAGTCAGGATTTTGATAGAGCTGGAGCACATTTAAAATCAAACATGACTCGAATACGCGATTACTCGTGTGGTAAGTCCTCATTTAGGAAACTGTGTTGTGGGCCCCACAAACTCCAAATGTAAGCTTGCCACATGCACAATCGTGCTCCTTATAAAGTGTGTCTGCGTGCATCTAATTAAAACGTTATTTAAAATATAATACATTTTAAAAAATTTAGATGACTATATAATATTGCAGCTATAATATTCATTGATAATAAATTTACTTATTATAATTGTTCTCAGTGAAAACTCCTCAATGAGATTTTATGAGTCGAAAATAATGCATTATCAATATAAGCAAAAATATATTTTTCAATATACAAGACTAGGTTGTTACTTAATTTGCTCTTAAAATCTTTTAATAATAACAAAAATATTTATATATTGCAACAAACAGAACAAACATGAATGCATGATAAAATTCTAANGTAGTTAATTGGTTATTTATTAAATTGAATTCAAATCCAAATACCAAATCAAATTATATATTAATAAATAGATATAATAAATATGAAAATTAATAAATAATAATTAAAGAATTAGATAAATAAAAAACTTTAAGAATACTTTGCAATATTTGATTGATGACAATTATGTATATTCCGTTTACTATAGAAATTCTCAAAGAATTCATTAGAGGAATGTTTTCAATAAAAATAATTTGTTCCTGCATGTCCCCTCGGCTTTTCCAAATTAATCATGCGGATACATATAATTCAGAAGAATATGTGAATGATTCATATATAGCATCTCTTTCTTTTCGCAAGGGTTCTACCAATTGATTTGTCGAAACATATCAGTGACAAAAGAAACAAAGCAGGCTATACCTGTTCTTTCCTTCATAACATCAGTGACAATAATACAGGTTTATGTAGAGAAGGGACATATAAAATCATAAGCTCTGTATTCATTTCAGCTATATGACCAGTAGGGTCATTACAAGTACTCAAAATAATTGTGTAAAAGGAGTAGCTGTCATCTAGTATCATCCTAAGTAGGACAAAATAGAAACAACAGCAAAAACAAAAGAACCAACCTAAACAGAAAAAGAAATGAATGAGCTTCACCTAAGACGGTCACCTATTTGATGGATGCTAAAACCTAATTGACTATATTCCTATGCTTTGTATCTCTCCTATACAGTCACAACAACAAAACTTATCAATCTGGTGTCACATCATGCTGTCATCAATTTAATCTGAGGCCTCTTCAATAGGAATCAGCAAATCTAAGTTTTCCTCCACAGAATGTTGTTTCTGCCAAATATCTAAGACCAAATTTTAAGAAAAGTCTTCAATCCAGTTCAATGCCCTTCTCTCTTGCTGCTTTGACAATAGTGTTCGAGTCCCCTTTAGTTTTAGACAGATCGTAATAGCATTTCCATAACTTGATGGAGAATGGATACACAGATAAGGCTCTCTTGAAAAACCTCTCAGAAATTTCTTCAATGCTCGATATATTGCCTAAAATACCTGCAGCTTCTACCCATACATATTCTGGAGCTACTGGGACAGCATGAAAAATTGCACTCACCAAGGATGAGCTTGCCCAGAACAGAACACTTTCCGGAACAGCATCTGTAATGTTGGGATTGTGGTCTTTGTTTAGCAGCTTGAAGACAGAAAATGCCAACTGGTAGTTGGATGGCACAATCTCCATGATGCCTTCGACAAAATCAACTAGATCCTTTAGTTTACTAAAATTTCGGGGTAAGAGAGATGGGCCATAGCAAACTTCAAGAACCAAATTCACCAGAGAAAAATCAGATGAAACCGGACTCAGCAGGTTATCAATTAGCTGCTGCAATCTGGGCCTCTCAATGTTGTTAATGAATTGTCTAGGCAATAGTTTTAGGTAAGGGAGAGACCGGGCTCTATCCAAGTAACTATTCAAAAGCTTCAGCTGCCAGCTGATAGGTGCACCTTCCTTTGGTTCTGACTCATTGATAAGCAAAAGCATGGCATGCTCTCTCACACAATGCTTAAAATGCTCAGAAGCTGCAGCTTTCAATGCCGCATCAATGGCTAAGCGTGCCTCATTACAATCATTCTGCAATAGCCTGTGCAGAGAAAGATTAAGATATCCAAACATCACATCCATCTGATTCCTGTTAGAAACTGAAAACTCTGGATCTGATGTTGAAGTTGATTCAGGAGAGCTGTGTGACATATCAGCCACTAAAGGGTCTGATATCTCAACTTGAGAATACTGAACTCTCCAAACAGAATGAAACCAATGGTCCATGAGTTCTGCTGCAAAATCATGCCTGCCATTTTGAAGGGCATACTCCACATATTGATTCCAGATACATTGAATTCCAGGGACTCCTTTGGGCCACTTAATAAGGGCTTCCTCAAAACCAACAGAACTCAAATCGCCAAAATCATGTTTCTGCAAGCGTGCTTTCATCAAAACAAGTTCTAGGCATGAAGGATATATTTTTATGTATTTTTCCAACAAGTTCATACTGCATTCTAGCCCATTAAGAACTGCCATACACCTGATATGGTTAACTGCAAAACAATGTGCTGATCTGAGATTGGTCTCCTTCTCAAGTGATTCACCATTACTGTACAGTTCAACAGAATTTACTGCCATTTCTACTCAAAAGCATGGCATGCTCTCTCACACAATGCTTAAAATGCTCAGAAACTGCAGCTTTCAATGCCGCATCAATGGCTAAGCGTGCCTCATTACAATCATTCTGCAATAGCCTGTGCAGAGAAAGATTAAGATATCCAAACATCACATCCATCTGATTCCTGTTAGAAACTGAAAACTCTGGATCTGATGTTGAAGTTGATTCAGGAGAGCTGTGTGACATATCAGCCACTAAAGGGTCTGATATCTCAACTTGAGAATACTGAACTCTCCAAACAGAATGAAACCAATGGTCCATGAGTTCTGCTGCAAAATCATGCCTGCCATTTTGAAGGGCATACTCCACATATTGATTCCAGATACATTGAATTCCAGGGACTCCTTTGGGCCACTTAATAAGGGCTTCCTCAAAACCAACAGAACTCAAATCGCCAAAATCATGTTTCTGCAAGCGTGCTTTCATCAAAACAAGTTCTAGGCATGAAGGGTATATTTTTATGTATTTTTCCAACAAGTTCATACTGCATTCTAGCCCATTAAGAACTGCCATACACCTGATATGGTTAACTGCAAAACAATGTGCTAATCTGAGATTGGTCTCCTTCTCAAGTGATTCACCATTACTGTACAGTTCAACAGAATTTACTGCCATTTCTATCAGCTTTATAGCCCTCTGCTTCTCCTCATCTTCTAATTGAACAGGAGGCCAATCAATTGCAAAGAGTTCTTTCTCACATTCAAGCAATTGTAATACAGCATCAGGCAGTTTCCTGTAAATAACCAAGTACACACAACATACCCAGAATATAAGTTTGTCAGAAATTGTTAGGCATGTGAGGATATCAGAGAGAAACAAGGAATGACGGTCATTAGAACCGGTTGCCGGAATGAGAAGTCTGGAAATTCTCTGGATGGCCTTCTCAGTATTTCCAGACATGCAAAAACACTGCAGCATCTGCAAAAATAGGTCTAAGATGCATGCACTAGCATGCATTTCATCTCCATCAGAAGCAGAAGCACAGCGGCAAAGCACAGAAAGTGCAGCATCATATGCATCCAACCGATGATTAAGCTGAGTCCTACTGTTGATGTACATCAGCCAAAGTGCATAAGATCCTTCATTGTGTTTCACCTGGAGACCAAGAGAAGTGTTTCCATACAAAAAATTGAACGACTCCTAATTTTGCAAAGGAAACAAATTCTGAAGGACCACAATTAAAAAACCCCATAGACTAGGATAATTATGTACATTGGAATTATTACATGTCAGGTATAGTGTCAGCAATGCGAACTACATTAGCTTGATGTTTACAAGTTATCTGGTAATTTGTTTAATAAAAGAGCGGCTGCTGATTCTAAACCATTCACACAAAGATGGATACTAAAAGCCATTTCAAAATTTCCCTGTTTTCCAAAGTCAGATCTAGATGTATCTCTCTCCTCAAACCTTAGATTATTTTACTATTATTACTATTTATATGGAAAAAATTATATTTTTCACCAGTATTAGAGAGCCAAGTGTAGAAAGAAAGCTATTGAACACCATTTTAGATTCCCTCCTTCCAAGTTCAAGCAATTTATCTTCTCCCGGGATTCTATATCTGGCCAAAGCTTTTCTACTTTCTAAACAGAAAAATGAAGTCTTAAGACTTCTATTTTCTTTCTCCGCCCTTCAGGATCCACTCGGCATCACATTATTACACACTCTATGCTGAACTGAAACAGTGTTAGTAATTTGATGGCCTTGGGTTCCCATGGACTATTTTTGTTGAGCAACTAGATAGCNTCTTTCTCCGCCCTTCAGGATCCACTCGGCATCACATTATTACACACTCTATACTGAACTGAAACAGTGTTAGTAATTTGATGGCCTTGGGTTCCCATGGACTATTTTTGTTGAGCAACTAGATAGCTACTACATATGGTAATGCAATCGGTTTTCCTAGTGTGTTTATTAGTAAAAGAGTGTACCAAGATTGACAAAAAAGGATGGCAAGAAACTTTCAATAGAAAAATTCCATAAATAATTGTCACAATGGCATCACGCAAAGTTTTTCTTTTCCTTTTCGTTATTTCTTTGAGAAATTACTAGCTAGACTTGGTTGTGCAATTCAAATATGGCAAAAACTAAGCATAGGAGCATTTCAGTTGGCGGCACCTACAAATTCACCTTAATAAGTACATTGTATCACTAAACTTTTTGAAAGTAATATGTAGACAGCAAGTTCAGTCACCAACAACTACTGTAGTGAATCTCTTTCTCATCTCACCTCAAACTAAATCTAATCATAAATGTTATTTGGTTGCTTAAGTATGAGGAAGATTGACAAACGGTGCAAAGTGTATCAAGAAGACAGACCTCACAGCAACCTATTTGGATTATAACCAAAATTAGAAGTTTGCAAGACTTAAAATTTAATATCATATGTTTCAAATCTGTTCAATCTGGTTTGACTATCAGGAACACCAAAGAATTGTCAAACTGAAAAAATAATGTACGTATAAGCCACCATGAGGAAACTAACATGCAATTATTAACTATAACTAGCTTGAAAACATAGAGCTGAGCTAAGGAAAATTAGGGAAATTGCTAAAGCTGTCTGTTATGCCTCCATATAGAACAACATTCCACATTATGACCATCCCAAAAAAGAAAGTGGCGACTTGAAATCCTGAGTAACCACAAAATCAACTGCAGCTATAGACAGTCACTGACATGCAGAATGTGACTTACTGTCATAACATCAGCCCTCAAAACGTTGGAATTCATAGAATAACGTACCGAGTAAGAGAACATGTCATCCTTCCCAACTGAATTTGTATTGCTATAGAAAATAAGCAGATAAGTGATCCAAAGAATTTCAGATGTTGGATCAGCCTCGAGCGCACGCGAAAGCAAAGAGAGAGCCTGCAAAACTCAATAATTTGAGGAAAAACAAACTAAAAAACAATAAACATGATCAGGATACTGCATGTAAAAAATGTTAGCAGATGAAATTACCTTTTTCATACCCTCAAGTTTGTTAGCATCTTGATTCAGTATAAGAAGAGCCATTTCCACACATTGTTCATTACTAAGCTCAACTTGTTTAAGTTTGTTCTAGGTAAATATCATGCACAGAGAAAACCATAAATAAGAGTTTGGATCAAACAACTCAAGAAAACAGCTCTCCTCCACAAATTTCAAAAAGTAAAGGAATACATGCGCAAGCAAAAAGACTCGAAATAAATATATGCTGAAACCAATAGCTAAAAAGAAGTTGGCATAAACAAGTCTTTTTTTTTTTTCCTTATTAATAGTTTAGAGTTTGTTAGTATATGCTTCTGAGGGGAGCAGGAGTTAGGAGAAAGGATGAGCGAAAGAATTATACCATTAAAAAGGTTTGCTGAAGAGAACCCAAACCAATATATAGATAAATAAACATATAAAAATCAGAATTTTCTAAAGCTCTCATTTTCGTTTAAAAGTAAATAAATAAAACAGACAAACACACACACCATGCTTACTTGCATGGTCTACTCCCTAATTAGAAGATCACAATAAATAATATGTTGATAATAAACTAGTTAGTCATGCCTCAAGGTACTTAATGCTATGGCAGATGAAATGCACCAAAAATATAACGTTTGCAATAAAAAGGAAGAGATATCATAAACAAACCAGCACGCCATTTCTACTCCGAAAAAATGATGACTGTCTATTCCAACTCCCAATGCATTCAATACGACCATCACCGATGAGCGATAAATCTGCGGGTAAATCCTTTGGATAAATACTTGATATAGCTAAGGAAATACTTAAACACTTTTGCCAGCACAGTCCATGTCTCCTAGCTACAACAGATTGGTATTGATATGAATCAGCTTTCAGAATATCTAAGCCAACTATATATGTTGGGGGAGTCAAAATATCGTGACCCTTGGAAAGTTTTGTCCCAACATTACAATGTTCTTGAGGAATTGTTGATCCAATCTGACAACCTGCACAAGCATTATGTTAAGAATGCCACCACAAAAAAAAAAGCACAGAGAGAGAGAGGAAAGAAAAGTGCAAGAGAAGATAACAGAATATGTTAAAATACCAGCACTATCAGAATAGTCATGCAGATTCTTATTTCTGTCAGCAATGTACTTAACATGTTGCCAAGGACATTCGTCATTGTTGCATTTTCCTCGGAGCTCATACATACAAAGTGGCCAAAGTGGGTCGATTGCAAGATTGCAGGTGTATGAGCCCATTTCTTTCCCTACATAACCCTTAACAATATCTGGCTTCGAGTTTGCTATCAAATAGCAAGCCTGAGTTTTATCAGAATTGACACAAGCAACCTCTTCAATTTCAAAGTTACGTCCATGATTGTGTTGATTTGCACTCTGGTTTGACAAAGCAATGCATAATTCACTTTTCAGATGACCAAATGCACCCCTCAAAATTGGTGGTGAAAATAATACAGATGTTGAATGGTTCATTCTGGTGGGAAATTTGTTTCCCTTAGAATGGTAAGTAGAGTGAAATTCTAATAGACCCTTTTCAACAAGGCACTTATCCTGGATCTGGAAAGGAGCCTCTTGGATTCTTCTTTCAGGCTTATCAGTGCCTAAACCAGGAAAAAAAAATATTAAACATCTTCAAATTGAAAGATAAAAAAAAAATTAAAACAAAAATAAATGGTCTCGAAAAATAAAAAGGTACAATGTTAAATGTATTTAAGTCAACAGTACCTAGTCGATCCTTATAGTTCACAACAATAAAAAATAAATAAAAAACAAAAACTGAATTCTATTCACAAGTCTGAAAAGGAATTTCTGTAAATTATATTATTTTGTGTTGATTAATTGGAGATCTAGTAGTCTGCTACATTAAATTCATGATAATGAACACCAGCTACTGTGATGCAAATTATTAGCCGCGGAAACTTTAGATCATTACTAAATGTCAGAGCTATGTTGCACATGACCAATCCAATGCATACAATGAGCACGAAAGCAATTAAGGTGGAGAAAGCACAACTATTATGTTTACAGGAACCAACAAATGAATCATTGACAATGATCATGATAGACTAGCAAATATTTTAACCAGATGACAGCAGCACGATGAATGGAAATATTTTCAAGTAAAAGCTGCAGGATGACATGCTAGCTAAATAACAACACCAGCAGGATGAGAAGTTAAGCAACAAGAATAGCAGCAACCAGACACGAAAGAGTATTCTATAGACCAAATTACTCCCTCAAAACAATGTCCTACTCTGAAAAAAATTACCTCCAATATCATGCTGCTGGCTTTGTTCCCCTGAAGATGGGACACTGCCATTACTCATCTGCATTTTGTCACTTCCAATGTCATTGTCAGCCCTTTGTTCAACTGAAGGCTCGACATTGAAACATGAACCACTATCCTTCGAAAAAGTTCTCATTCCTAACCGTGCAAACAGTTCCGACCTTAGTGTTGCTTCCAGAAGCAAAGGATCTTGAGAGCTAACAGCAGATAATTTGTTGTTGTGCCTGTAATCAGTGCTAATTTGCCTCCCTTCAGCAATTTGATCCTTCTGTTGATATTCAAAGTTCGGTTGAACAGACTCGAGGTCCAATTGGCATGCCTCTTCATCTTCATCTGCCGAAACCATTAACTCATTGGACTGAGGGCTTATTCCATTCAGAGCATTTTTGCTTTTACGAGGCAACAGCTCTGATGTACTAGCATCTGGCTCACTGCAAGGTTCAGACCCCAAATTTTGTCCATTTTCATGCTCATGAGAAAAATTCTGCAGATCACCATTGATACATTGCATGCTTGAATCATACCCTCCTTGATTATAACCAACATAACCAGACTGTATCTGATGAGTTGATGTGGGTGCTAAATGCATATTTCCAGATACGTGTTTTGATAAATCAAATTCATTCCCCAGAGTTTCATGTTGTCCGGATGACCACAGTAAGTTGGAATCGTCCATTACAAAAGAACGAAACCGAGCTGAACACAGTTCTCTTTGACGATAAAGCTTAGTGCAACTAGCATTAGCCTCAATCAGAGCTCTCTGTGCTTTCCGATAAGCTTTGAGAGCTTTTCTTTCTTCAATTTCACAAATCCTCCGGTGTTCTTGTGCTTCCTCCAGCTCCTTGTCCAGCAATTCCTCCATGTCAAGTAGTGATTGTATGTCCATATTGCTATTTCCCGAAACATTTCCATTGCCTGAAAAATTCCCTAAGCTGGCAGTATTCACCTGCAACAAATTTTATACATGCTTCGGATTAAAATAGACCCATAATAATATATACAAACTGACAGACATTCTAGAGCTCTGGCCTGCATCCAAACTCTGGAAATATACCTGATGAACGTTATTGAAGGAGGGCCCATCTATCTTATCACCAGATATGGCTTTCGTGTACTCACTGTTTTCCATTACATTCTGTTCTCTTGTAGCATTGCTTAAGAAAGAACTAGGATGACGTCCAGCAGCCCTGCTTGCAGGATCTGATTCTATTCGTGCCTGCTAAGTAACAGAATATTAATAATTAAACACAAAGATCAAGCAATTCTGATACATTCAATTGTTTAGAAAATGACACTTGTCAGACTATTTGAACTTTCATTAAAATCCCAGAAAGATGGCTTCATTTTTCTACTTGCAGCCCTGTAACAGAACCTTACAGTTGCCATCCAATTTGTACTACTACTATGCTGGATAATGCCAAGCACAAATGAAGCAAGCCTAACATACAAACCGAGGCTGCAAAATATAGCTGAAAATGAACATAGAGGAAGTGTAGTGAAAATGATGTGTGTGATAAGATCTCAGTGGGCTGGACAGCAACGTAATAAGCCCAAACATACCAAAAGAGGATTAAAAAAAAATGCAACTTTAAAACCTTAACTACTGTACATCTTAGCACATTAGCTTACAGCATTCTTTGGAAAATTACTGGACATCATATTTGCTAGTTGTGAAGTGTTGTGTAAAACAGGACCAGTATTCACTCGCCTACTATCCCTGTCAGATTGATTACAACTAGTATTGGGATTGGCAACTGCCAAAAAGAAAAAAACAATAAACATTTTGTTAGGAATCTCAAATGTAGTCTAAATTTGGATTTTAAAACAACAAACAAATAGCTTACCATCCTTCACCACGCTAAGTACATTTTCTGGTGGAACATGAACCTGCTTACCATTCTGCTTGTCCCATTTTACAATTTCAGACTCAATTCTGCTTCTGGGAATGTCTTTCTGGCTTCGATCAACCTTATTTCCATCCTGCAAACTACTTCTCTCTGGTGTTGGCTCTTTCACTGGCACGGTAGATGTTGTAGCAGGTATATCCTGCCGTCCATCTGTAGTTAGCCGATGAGAATAAGATCCACCGACTTTTAAGCGTTTCTTGTCTGGTTCTTTTTGGTCCAGCCGTCCTAAATGATAATTCTCACATGAATCTATAACCAAATCTTTATTCTGCTGGGCAGCTTTAAGCTTAAGTTCACTTTCCCGAAGTGCTATCTGCTGCCGCAAGTCCTGAAGTTTACTGTTTCTAAGACCCACCTGGTCACCACACTCTAGGCTTCCTAATTTTTTTTTAATACTAAAATTTCTCACCCGAGATCGTTGGTCGACTGATGGGGGCCTAGAAACCCAGGAATTTGCTCCCCCATGATTTCGAGTCGTTGTCAATGTCCGAGTTGGAGATAATTTTTTGGGAATTGCTTTGCTTACATTTCTGGCAGTTTGTTGTAAATTTTTCACTTTTACTGCTGATGAAGTAGGTGGTCGTCCGCTGCCATCCACCCTAGTTGAATTGGATTTATTTTCAAATGCTGTTTTATGCCTGTGATCTTCAGTGTCACTGCCACTGTCATCGTCTGAGAAGCTTATCACAAGGTTATCATTCTTCCCTGAAGAGGGAAACCATCCAGGAGTATTAGATTTAAATGTCACTCGATTCTGCTCAAAACTCTTAAGGCTGTTTGATTGAGTGGTATTTCGGGGCTGCATATCAACAGTGCACGAAAGATTATTGCCTGATGCATTCTTCACTGTAAAGTAGACAGAAATCCATCAATCGAAACTTCTAGGAGAAACAAAATGTTGATATGAAGCTAATAAAGAAAGTAGAAGAAAAATATTATGGCGTGGTCCACATCAACCCCATTATTACTAGGCAATTGACTACATGTCTAGATCTTGATGTCAGAGGAAAAGCGAATTTGCAAAGCAGAAGATAGGACTGCAAATAGAGAGCATGCCAAAGTATGCTTCCATGTACGGAAGAGCAAAAAACTGATTAACTACATTTAAGGTAACGACACTCTTACCACTTTAGCACATATGTACACACATCGCTCATGCTATATACACGACTACAAGAAAAATGCAACTGACATATTTGCTTGAAGATTGAACTGGAAATAGAAGCCATACTAGCACTTTATATAAGAGATACAAACACTAATTGTAAAAAGAGTATTTTACGAGCACAGATAAATAAAAATTCCAAAGTCTTGTGACCTAGTTTCTGTGGCTCACCCATTTGAGTGCCTTGGGAGTATTTACTTGCTGGAACAGTCACAGCAGGATGGCCAACAGCAGCAGTGGCATGTGCAGAACAGCTACCAGGATTTTCCTATGAGACAGAAATTACTTATTTAGAAACTAAATCAAACATATTTAACAATATTTTTCTTATGAGAAAAATAAGGTAGGAAAATAATTAAAGAAATTCCATAAACAGTATGAATATAGACTTTACAACAACAGAATTAATTAATACTAAAACTGAATCTTGCATGCTAAATCTGGTTTTAAACTAGCAACGCGAATTCAGAAGATAAAAAAAAAAATCAAGTTGGAAACACAACTATATAACCATCTAACGGTACACACACAACAAAGGAAATCCCATATCATGAAATATAACTGACAATAAAAAAACCATACTAATGCTATATAGAAATTCAAAATCACATGACAACATTTTAAGCCCTGAATTTCTCTTCATCGAATAAATGAGAGATTCAAGAACAATTCTGATCCTAGGTCAGAGATTCCGAAAGAGAGTACATATTAACTGATAATTAGCTAACCAGAACTAACTTCCATGTTCATGAAAGCATTACAACACAGAAAAAAGAGATTGAATCGAGCTAGTTCCTATCATTTCCCGTATTTTATCAGCAACATAAACAGCAACCAAGATAATAATAATAAAAAAAATAACTAATAAAGATAAACAGTACATACATCACAAAACGGTGTTGTTTAAGATTAAGCTAAAAAAAGATGACAAAATGCAAATCATTTAGGTTTGTGGATGAAGAGCACAATACTTCGTCGTCTGAAGAGGAGACTTCGCCTTCTTCTCTAGTCTTGTTTGTTAATTCTTCGTTGGGTTTTTGATTCGCTGAACCGGCCTCATTATTATTCATCGTCTTCATTTTGTTTGTTTTTGTTTATTGACTTTTTTAATGTTTGTTTTGTTTCTCTCTCTCTCTCTCTCTGTAGAAAATTGTTTTTTTTTTTTTATAATATTCGTTCTCTCTCTCTCTCAAGAAAAACGAAACGTTTGAGTTACTCCCAGAATTTTCAACGAAAAAGAGAGAGGTCCCCAAAAACACGAACTTCAGCGGCACTACTCGCTATCGCTGCTCAACAATAAAAGTACGATTTTGCCCTTGGTTCTCTCGTGAAATTAAAGATCGTGTCCAGATATTTATTCTCTCGTGCTGACGCCCGCTACCTCCACAAGAACGTTCATCACGCGCTAACCTACTGTTTAGCTTGTCACTTTTTGGCTTTCTTTTTATTTTATTTTTTTTTAGTTTCGAACCCGAAGTATTATGAAATGATATAATTGTGGGAGATATTTTTAAATTTGTATCATAATTTAATTTAGAAGTTTTTACTTGAATTAAGAGGTACAAGTTCTCCCAATAAAAATAATTTTTTTGTGACTCGAATTAAAAAATAAATACAGTCAAACTACTTAAGGAGACTCTATTATCAATAAAACCAACACTTTATTAGTTTTTATTTTCTTTTTTTGGCGAAAGAAGAATTGCAAAATTTTAATTTGACCAAAAAAAAACATGCAGCTACTTACCGTGAGATGTATTAATGCATGCACCTAATCACACTTCTATTATTATAAATGTTAAATACAACTCAACTTTCTCACTATTAATATAAGTAGAGTTTGAACTTTATGCCTCTTGTTTTCACTCAACAGATTTTATTAATTAAACTAACTGACAGTTATACAATAAAAATATGTATATAATTATGTATTTATACTCTGAGTGACTCTTTGATTTAATGTGTTTATATTTATTAATATAAAGTATAATTGTGTGCACATTTAAAGAATCTAACAATACATTGTATTTCAATGTACCGATTTTTCTCTTAGTACGTACCTCAAGAGGGTATCAATCAATGAATACAAAAGTTTTTTTTTTTTTTTTTAAAAGAAAATAATCAGTAAAATAAATTAAAAACAAAAAGCAAACGGTGGAAAAAATCATCGTGAGCTGCAAGCAACCAATGGGCAGGAACACGACAAAATTGAGAAACAAACAGAGGTCGAGGTGCGGGCTCGTCACAGACACGGCATGCAAGACCAAACCAAACGATTCCACGTGTCGAAAGTTCAGTACGTCAGAGCAATTTCTCATAATATACTACTATTCATTTTCGTCCCCACCCTAGTCACTGCTGAACACCGCTAGCTCTCTTATAAAACCTCTATAAACTCTCACAAAAATCTCACCGTGAAAATCTCTCTCTCTCCTTTCTGCTTACCGAAAATGTCCAACCCTCTGGACATGACTCTGGACGAGATCATCCGCAATAAGAAGAGATCTCCAGGACAAAACAGTCATTTCCGCGGCAACAACACGGGCTCGGGTGGTACTGGCCCCCAGCGTCGGGCACCGCCAAACCGCGACCGGACAGGAACGGCACCGTATCGACCGGTGAAACAAGTGAGGCACCTCTTTTCATTTTTTTTTTAGTTCTTATTAGTTACATTTTAGTTATTATTTTGTTTTTTGAAATATTATTGCTTGTTTGTTTTAGTGACTGAAGAGTGAAGTTGTAGCCTGAAAGTAAAAGAGAAAAATGGAAATTGCTTTTTGCTAACCAAGCATGGTGTTAAGGCTTACATTCAATTATCATTCCAAGTTTTAGCTGTTGCAGTTTATTTTAATTTTTTTCTGATTTTATTTTTTTACAGAAAAAAATTAAAAGTTTCAAAAAAAAAAAGAACAAAAAGGAAAAAGCTATCTGTGCCAAAAACGGCATTAGGTTCCTTTTTTGGAAGTTTCCGTATAACAAAGACTGTGTGTACTCTTTTAGCCTTTATATCGCTCATAAATATACTATTATTTTTATTTAAAATATACTATTATTACTGTATATTATTCAGAATGCAATGAAGGCGCCAGTGCAAGTGAGCACAGAAGCTATAAAGACGCAGCCGAGTAAGATGGCAGCACGCGGGGGGATTAGCACCTACGGCGGGACAAGACTTTACATATCAAATTTGCATTATGGTGTTTCTGATGAGGACATTGAGGTGCCTTCATTTTATAGCTAGTATTGTTACTGCCATTTGCATGCGTTTCTCAATACTAGCTTAATTATAAGCTCTTTATTCGCATTCTCCTTTATTTGTGATTGCTTTTGAAATATTAAAAGCAAGTTTTATTCAGAAAGCTTTTAAAATAGTGTATTGTAAAATCTCAACACGACAGCTTTTGGAAAAAACAGGTTGGTTGTGTTCACTTTTTAGACGTTGCATCAAATATTTTATAAATTCCACTTTGTGCATTTGGATTCTCTCCCCAGTCTCAATTGATCACAACATTTTGTGAGCCACAGCAATGCCAAGATTGCTTGCAGTAGTGACAAGATTGTTAGTAACAAATATGTTACTAGCTTATTTGTTTGCAGATGCTGTTCTCCAGTGTTGGTGAGTTGAAAACCCACGCGATCCATTATGACAGAAGTGGAAGATCAAAGGTTTTCTTATAGGTTTAGGATTTGGTTCGAGTTCTTTTGGATGAAATATTTTGGTCTTGCATTTGGCTTGAACAATTGTTTTCAGGGAACTGCGGAAGTTTCGTATTTTCGCCAGGTAGATGCTCAAGCAGCTATGAAAAGATTCAACAATGCCCATCTTGATGGGAAGCCATTGAAGATCGAGTTTGTGGGTGTGCAGTTAGTTGCTCCTGGTCCTGTGCCTCCAACTAAGAATAGCATTGTGGGAAATCCGAATGTTCTCTTTACAAGGTTCGAATTTTAATATGTTTTTCTTTGTCACTCTCATATTTTGAGCGTGCAGCCAGTGTATTCAAATTTTCTTGCTTCGTTCAATGATGAAAGCAGTTTCAACCCTGTTATATATACTCAGTACTAAATCTACATGATCTGCCTATATTAGCATGCCTGGTTGCCGACACATGATTAGATGTTGGTTCAAAATTTGAAGTCTGGGATAGTGTAGCCATTTCAATTGGTAAGGTGCTTAATTAGGATTCATAATGCAATATTTCTTGTTGACTAACAGAAGCAATAAAGCTTGAAACTTTATGTTAAAAGGAACTCGATCTACCTGTATTGATTCCTCTTGGTTTTCCTGGTACTCCACAAGCAGTTGCTGTTTAATTTTTCTAAGAGAAGGAAGTAAAATGCAGGCGTTGCATATAATAATTTCATTACACTGCATTGTAAATAGGCTTATTATGTGCTCTCTCTTGTATCATTCAGCATTAACTACAGTTTGTTGGTTCAAAATTTGAAGTCTGGGATAGTGTAGCCATTTCAATTGGTAAGGTGCTTAATTAGGATTCATAATGCAATATTTCTTGTTGACTAACAGAAGCAATAAAGCTTGAAACTTTATGTTAAAAGGAACTCGATCTACCTGTATTGATTCCTCTTGGTTTTCCTGGTACTCCACAAGCAGTTGCTGTTTAATTTTTCTTAGAGAAGGAAGTAAAATGCAGGCGTTGCATATAATAATTTCATTACACTGCATTGTAAATAGGCTTATTATGTGCAATCTCTTGTATCATTCAGCATTAACTACAGTTTCCATTACTGTAATTGACAGTGGTGCAAGCAGAGTTGGTGCTGGGGAAAGGCTTCGTGGTGATGCTTTCAGTGCTGGCGGTGGTCGTGGATTAGCTAGTGGTGGAGGGAACGGGAACCACCAGGAGAAGAAGCTAGCGGCAGAAGATCTTGATGCTGACCTCGACCAATACCTCTTAGAAGCCAGGCGTCAAAAATGATGTCACCTGTTCTTGCTTATCTAACCAGCAATTAGTGTCATATTAAGCTACGAGTAAGCATACTGAAATAGGATACTAATAAGAACTATGAGACACTGAAGATTCCACGAACACGGTGCTATCTGCCTTGGGAGACAATTGTTTAGCACCGCACCCTTCTTTTGTTCAATTTATTATTTGTCTTGTCAGTCAATTAATTTAGAGAGTCAACTCTGACTTGGATGAATTGGTCTTTGTCTCTAGCATGCTTTAAGCTAAGTCGAATAGGTGGGGTTCGACATTCAACTCAAGTTAATGCGAATATTTTGCTAAATTGTTCTGTGCGTGAAGATAGTAATCAGTCGTCGGTTACTGCACAAATGCAGTGCGGTTCAGATTCGGAATGCCATGGATAGTAATCCGAAGCAGGAAAAATACGGAGGGGGGCAGAGAGAGAGAGAGAGAGAGAATAACTTTTGTACATCTCATATATAACTAGAAAAAAAAAATGAATCTGTTGTTTTGTTTTCGTTTATATGGCCAGTAATATGAGGTCTATACTCTATATACCCGTAAAACCACCATATTTTGACAAACCAGAACATGTTTACTACATTTGCGGCAGTAAATTATCTTGAGTGAGCATCAAATTTGGCAATCAAATCTAGAAATCTCCGTTACCGCAAGTCATAGATTGAACGGTATCAAGATTTTCATAGCATATTTTTCCAAGAATAAAATTCACCGATTTGCGGACCGCCGTTAATTTCTGCCATGGCTTGTGAACTAAATTTCAAATTGCCAATATCAGTTCATAAAAATCATTGGTAGGTAGATTATAGTAATATATTCAAACAAGTTGAAAGTGGCCATAGGAAAGAAAATAAATCCCAACCATTGATCAATGACAGTGCTTTAGCTGATACAGAGAGCCAAATGAATTACTTTGTCTTCCCCATAAAGAAAAAAAATAGGTGATTTAACAAAATATATATAGATAAAACGAGAAAAGAAAAACTAAGAAAGAATCAAACTCTGCGTTCACTATCTGAGTAGGAAGAAATAAGCATATTTCTTAACAGTAATTGTACAATACAAATTTTGCTACTGGGAGAGGACAAAAGACATTACACATTTACAAGGTGAAGACATCAAATATTAAACAATACATAGACCAAAAAACACATACCAGGCAAACTTCGAAGATGTCACTAAAAAAAAGACACCTTGTGCCATTGATCATGATTAAATTGGCAAGTCTTGTAACTAATCCACCCCTTCAGCATCTTGTAATCCTATCAACCAAATACAAAATTGAATCTCTCCTCATTGCATACAAGAAACTAAACCTCTTCTGATTTCCAAAAAAGAATTAATAATAATAATAGTAATAAAAAGAAGATAACAAAATTATAGGTTTTAATTGTTAAAGGATGGCCATTCAGCAAGAAAGAGCTGGTATTGATTTCACCATCAGGAGTCAGTGAGTAACAATATTGAAAGGCTATGAGCAAATCTGATTTCGGTACAAGGGATTCAGTGGTAGCTCAGGAATTCTTCTGTCAACATAATGCTAATGCCTGCCCAATCGCTACTTTGACATGAAGTAAAAAAGAAGAAAAGAACTTTAGTAATGATAGTGTCATATATATATATAACATTCTTTACATAATGACAATAAAAAAATCACTGCCCTTACATACATGACAATTAAAAGTGTTATGAATATTACTAAATAATCCTTTAACTTCGAATATTTACCAGCAATCTGAGAATCAAAGATAAAATGGCACTCATATACCAAGATGAAGAAGAGAGAAGTCAGTACCTTAAAATACATTAACTGCCTTGATCTACAACCTTTAACAGCATCAAGATAGGTCCACCAACTTCAAAAAGTATTTAAGCCATCTTCTATTCTGGACGAACAAACAAGCCTTCTATCCAAAACATCAGATGAAACAACGAGCTTCTTCACTTTTAACAAATGGAAGTACGCCCCAATAATCTAATTTGACTGCAGAGGCGATTTAGAACTTCCATTATCTCTGTGCAGATTGGCAAGGCAGTGTAGCTGATTTAGAACATCTATGCGCACATAACATTGGCTTCCTCAGGAGGGAGAGGCTGAAACCTCGTACTTTCGGCATTAATATAACATTCTTGTTTCTTTGAAGTCAAGAGTCCACGCTTTCAAACACATGCTTACAAAACTTAAGCATATATTCCCAGAAAAGATTTTCAAAACTTTGCCAAATGTTGCCAGGAAGTTATAGCTCAAGGGTGAAAGAGTTATAACAACCCATTACACACACTGCATTGTCCCCAGAACAAGAGCATGAAACTTGTACAAAATGTCTCATCAGATTAACACCCAGTTCAAATATCATTCGAAATGTGAAGTAGGCCACGCATCTGAAGATATAGATTCTCCAGCAATTTTTCATTGTTGCTCTGCAGAAAAAATTAATGAAAGAGCACAGGATTAACAGAAAAGCCTCAAAATTTAAAATTTTAAAAAAAAAATTCAGATTGGATAAAACTCAGGACATCTATGAAGAGAAAAATTCAATCTGATTTGTGTAGTTCATGCATAGGCCTCCTCATTCAACGGTCACCTCTCGGAAAGCTAACCAATAAAATAGCCAACCACATATCACATGTATCATAATAGACTAAACCCAATTACACAGATAGCGATGCACAAATAGACATGTCAGATGGAGATGCTGACCAAGTCATTCACGATTTATAATGCCATATGATCTTTGTTTTTTGCATCTCTATTTTAACATGTGAGCCTAATGAAAGCAATGACTGTAACCTCTTGCCATTTATCAAACTGCACAAGTCTATATGGAAATGCTGAATCTAGAACCTCAGGCCAAAGTCAAGATCTTACCAAGACTCGGGTAATTGTTTTACGCACTATGCTATATACACACGTAAGACATACATTTACATTTGAGGTGTTAGAACTTGCTTCATATTTCAATGTTCCTCAAAATTGGTGTAACATCACATGATATATTAGATAGTACTGCACCTGCTGAGCCTTAAAAACAAGATTCTGGAGCATGTGCTGGTACTTTTCGGGTTTCTCAGTCATCATTCTCTGCAACATCCATAGTACAATGGATTAGAATTAAAATGGAACCACATACTCAACAAATAATCCTTGGTGAGGAAACAAATGCAAAGCATTCTTGCCTTTAGAAGAAAAGCTGAAGAATAGTAAGCCACCCTCGAATCAGTATCATCTAAAAGCTCCCTGCCAAAGCCAAACATATCAATGTCCAATATGTAAGGCAATTCATATAAAGGAGTAAGAAGTCAATAAACTCACCTAAAGAATTCTTCACCACCAACTTCTTCTTGGAATGCAGCAGGATCTGCAGTGCATTTACCAATTAAAAGCAACAGCAGGGTAGCTCGAATGTCTGATGTGGCACCAGGAAGGTTTCCTCTTCCTTTGCTTCCAACAGCGACACCCAATGAGATATTATCTGTTGCTGCTCCAGCAAGTTGAATCAATGGCCAATAAAACAAAGCAGCAGGAACACGTGCAACTAATTGCATTGGAACAACAGCCTGCCCTCCGAGAAGCTGTGCTGCCATCGATGCTGTTTCACAAATTGGAGGGCAATTCATATTATTTCCAGATCTACCACCAGTCTCCTCAAATAATTCATCCCGACGACAGCTCTCTTGTTGAAAACCACGCTCAGCAGCATCAACTTTCTTAGTTTCATCTACAGAACCGAGCACTTTACTCTGGTGCACTCCATCTCCAAATGGCATTGCCGTTGCAGGGCAAACTTTGAGGCATAGTTGGGAAAATAGAATGTCACACATCTGGTTAGAAACAGCAAAAAGACAAGAGTTAGCAAGGCTTTTCATTACCTATACATCATAAACTATGCATGAGATAGCCTTAAATAAATCAGAACAATGTCACAAGGTTGTTCAAGGGAAACAAATTTACTAGTAAATATGATATCAAAAGTTAAATAACTCATCATATTGGTATCTCAAATTCAAGGGCCAAAAAGGATCTTGTCAGTACCACTATCTGATCAAGCAAATTTAATATAGAATTTGTCTAAAAAGAACAGGAAAAAGGATTCAAATTTTGAGATTTACCATATGTCAGTTATGTTGTGATAGAGACAATATCGTTGACGTTTACTCAAATTGTTGAATAAGTTATACAAGCATATACCTTCAAGATGTTGATGCGATCGGTTTCATTTATCTGAACAACCAATAACAAAGCACTACTCATAATATCTATCACAGCATTTGCTTTCTCAAGTCGGCTATCACCATGTTCATGACCAACATCACTGCCACTTAAGTGTTGCATTTCATTCTCATCCAGTAGAAACTTGCACCGCATGAGAAGCCTCTCAAGAACAAATAGGAATCCCCATCTAATGGTGCTGTCTTTGGACTTTAAAAGCCCACACATAAGCCAAATAGATAAAGGAACATTTGAAGAAGCTGAATAATCATGAACACCAGCATAAGCAATTTGATGTTGCAAATTTTTAATATTTGACCACACACTTGCTTCCCTTTCTTCACTAATTTCTGCAATAAGCAAATCACCTAACCATATATACCCATTCTGACGATAAGGAATTCTTTCTGAATGAAGAAGAGAATGTAAAGTCGTCCATGAGAACTTGGCTTTCATGACACCGCCATTTTTTGATGTTGCACCCTCAATGCTTTCCAGAAACTTGTAAGTTTTTGTTGTCTGTTTCAAATTGGAAAACTCTTTGTCTAAATGAGTGAATGAACTTATTATCATATCAAATTTTTCTATCATATTCTCCAAGAGCTGCAAAGGAGAGGGGAAAAAAAGTGAAAAAAGGCAATTAAGAAAGCAGTCACACTCATTAAATAAATCTATTGGAGTACTACAAAACATATGGGAGTGAACGGTCAATGAAACTGTGAAACATTTTAAAATGCCAAAGCTTGAGAAAAATAACAATAATTGTAAATCTTTCTGAGAGCTTCCATGCTCCCCCTACCAACCAACCAGAAGGAAAATAACCCCCCCCCCCCTAAAAAAAAGAAAGAAAAAAGAGACATGCCAGTGTTCTAATTTTCCAAATTTTTAGAGATTTTAGCAAAATTAGTGAACAGAGAAGGTCGACAGTGAAATTGCACCATACAAATATTTAACCTAGAAAACCTCAACTCAAGTCTTGATAGCATAATATTATGTAAATATTAAAGAAAATGAAGATCCAAGGCAGCAACTGGTTCAAAATCTATTTTAAGAATATCCATTCATTCTGAAACCTCTTTCTAGTAGAAATGTCTGCTCGTTAATAGGTTGATTGTCAAACTCAAGTAGGAAAAAGGTTACCATGCAGCTTTGCATTAGGATGAACTCAGAACTTTTAAGAAACCATAAATAACCATGTCATAAAAAAACAATAATTCAACTATTATATCAGTTCAAATTGAACCTCAAGCAAAGCTAAGATAAATATAGACAGTCAAGAAGCAACAATTTCTCATGCAAGTTTGTTTCTTTTTAAAAAAAAAAATTGAAAATCAAGCGAGAATCAGAAAATATCACATATTTGTGCAAGAAAAAATCATGTAATTGTGTAAGTGTTAACATCAATGCATGAACATGGACAGTCAAACACACAAGTAATTCTCAATAAATCCCCTTCCTAGTGGAAACCAAAAACACAACATAAATGCCCAAAGTTTTTGACACACGTCTCGGAGACATTACCATATTTAGCCGTTCTCTATTAGGATATCTAGATAATGCAACAGAAATAGATCTTCTTAAGAACTCCCCAAAGCCTTCCAGCCCCAGCATAACAGATATATAAAAAGCTTCAGGTGCATCTGCAAGAGCAAGCAGGGCAGCAATAGGTTGAACCTCATCATCATTGTATTCAGAAACTCCGGTAGAAATGCATGCTTCATTTATTTGGTATAACACATAGTCGAACAGCACCAAATATAAATTCCGCCTTGCTTCCCTTGATTTAGCCAGTCCATACTGCATTGGGAAGACCAAGACACAGAAATAAGGTTAATACAGCTAGAATTTTTAATGGATTTAGGCTGATTTAGGTAACAAATGTATAACCAACCTTCCAACATTGAAAATGGACAAAACCTGCTAGTATTCATTCAGGATAACATGGAACTAACTATGTTTTAATGTATCTCAAAGATACACAAAAGTGAAGTAAATTTAATAACTTATGACAGGCATACAAACCCCACAAAACACTCGGAGCATATGACCATGTTAACCTCCATTCACAACAAAGAAACCACATTAGTATTTTACCATATTAACTCCTACGCAGAATAAACCCCATCAAGCGACATCTATTTCTGCTGCCTAGGATTGCTGCTGGCCTTCAGTTGGGTACTCATTCTGCATCTGAAACTAATGATTTATTGATTTTACTCCTTGTCCACCATAAGGAAAGTTAATAAAGCAAACTGAGTCATCTGAAGAGCCCGCAGCTTATGCAAGTGCTCAAAGTAGATACTCTTCTGGTTGAATAGATTCCACACATTCAACATATTCAAGTTATTATGATGGTTTCTGAAATTACTAAGTCTCTGCAATAAAGGAACCAAACAAAGAAAAGTGGTAAGCTGAGAAGGAAATAAGACAAGCATTCTTGCGTGACACAGCAGCTGCTGGTTCAGGGATAGACTAGACTACGAGGGAACTTCACAGTTTTCCTTTTGGGCAGCTGTTCACAACTCGATCCTGCCAATAGAACCTTCTTCCAATTACTCAGACCTCAGTTGTTTCCTCAGTTCAATTTGAATTTTCCTATCCTTCTGAAAGAGAAGATCAAACTTCCTTCATGAATACCCATTGCTCTGGTCTAGTCACCCTTGTTTCATGCTCCAGTAAACTACTTCTTAACTTTTCAAAACTACCAAACACATTTGTTTATTTAGGCACTGATCCATAGGCTAACATGTTAGTGTACTATTGTTTAACTAATCTCATTATTATCTCCTTACTTTTATCCACAATTGTTCAAGCTTACTGTCTTATAATTCAATTCTCATTCTGTCATACAATGCATACCTCAATGAATATAGATTCAATTCCTCCAATCAGGTCAAGCTGGTCTACAAGAAAACTTGAAGCAGCATTGGAATGTCCACTGGGGACTTCATAAAGCATGTTTATTAACATGCATATAAGCTTGCAATGAACTACTTCTGCCCAAGAATTCTTCCTGCTAGTCTCCAGAAATGCTTTGATGACCTGAGGGCAGACACGGTGAAAAAATAAATCAAAAATGAAACTAATAGTTATATTGCCATAAAGATAGCAACAAGATAAGCAAACCACACCCGCACATCCCCTCTTAGCAAAGATACATGACTCTAATGCAAGCATTCTCTCTAGAAGTATGATAAGAATATTTTAAGATAGGCTAACATTCCAGTTTACCCGATTGATCCATGTTTCAGCTCTCGATAATGCAACAGAACGTGGTAAGAATCATAAAAGATAATTGCCAGTTCCTTAAGTTAAAGTTGATTTTGGAAACTCTAGAAGCAGAAAACTGAAAATTTTCGTTAAATTTCTGTCCCTCATAATGTTAGCTCCTGGCAAGAACTCTTAGATGAATACATACATCCTTGGAAGTTTCTTTATGAATATTTGTCTATTCCTCTTTAACATGGAAGCACAAGGACAGCAGCAACAGAAACACAAGTTAATAAAGGATTCAAAATTATTAATTCACAGACACTAAGATATTAGATAGAATCAATGTACATTTTATAAATTAGCAAAACATAGATATACGATTACATCTATTCCTAAGGGCTAGCTTCTTTATAGCAAATTCTCTCACAGTACTTTCCACGATGATAGACCTTTCTTTTTGTAATGAAATGAAATGACTACAGGTCTCACACATAATCACATTTGCTAAATTGAAGCATGAAATTCTGATCATTAATCAGAGTGCC